>SKCR01048289.1:0-40391 GCA_019454045.1 Zanthoxylum bungeanum | reverse complement strand
GATTTTATAATTGGATTATAGTAATCAATATAATTGATTTTAATCTATTAAATTATAGTTGATTAAATAGTTGGACTATTGTAATCATTATAATAAATAGTACCTAAATCGTTGATTAAATAGTTGGACTATTAAAATCAAGATATAAATTGAAAGATTGACATTTAAAACATAATCCTGGGGAAAATGTATTTAAATGGTTTAATTTTCAAATAGGGAATAAAATTTCAGGATGGTCCTGGTAAATAATAAGTTACTTTATTTGATAAAATAACATATTATGCCTAAAACCCGGAAGTTAAGCAAACAGTAGAGCATAATCTTTGGAAGATCATGTGATGATAACTTAAGTGCTTAATCCATTAAACTTGTCAAGTAGACTTCTTAATTTCTTAATCAGAACTAAGGATTAGATCCTTAAAGTATGATAATGAAATTGAAGGATCTTCAAAGAATCTATCCTTAGAATCTTAAAAGTACTAAATTGCAATAATAACTCTTGGAGAGTTAATGACTGTTCTCAAGGAGACAAAGTCAAAAGTTTGCAATAAGGCAAGTAGCACATGTAGAGTTTAATCAAGTCCCAAGGATCACAAACATGCATAAAAAACGAGTATGACACATCAAAGGGAGTAAGGCGGAAACATAACTCACATTGAATGGTTTGAGATAAACAAAGAAGATGCGTTTTCTGCCTCCCTTCATGCTCGGCAGTGGCGTCCTCATGCAGTGGGCTGCTCGGTTTCACTGGTTTTTGTCCCTCCAAGAATCGGCCATTGATGAACACCATGGAAGCTCCAAGCTTCAAGCTCCAAAATTGACTCCAAGCTCACAAATTCGTTTCCCTATCACCTATGTATCACTCATGGTGTGTGCTAGCACTACTCTTCTTCCTTTGCTTCTCACAAATTCGGTGAAACCAGAAACTTTTTGAAGCAAAATCGGCTTGAAGCCGTGAAGGAGAGGAAGATGAAAAGAGAGGGAAAAAGAGAAGTGCGTATGTCTTGCATGTTGGAGAGAGAAAAGCTTTTACCTTTTTTGTTTTATATATTTACCAAGTAAATAATAATAAAACATATATTACTTTTAATACAAAAGTCAAAAAGCAAGAAATAAATAATGTTATATTTCATTTCAAGCTTTTAAAAGCTTTCATCATCAACTCAAATCAACTATTCACATCAATCCATCCACTTTAATAAAGTGACAACATGTCATGTCACATCACTCAAAGTGACAAGTGACTTGACGATTGATGCGACTAGCGATTTGACGCTTGATGTGACTTGCGTGCCGCGCTCGAATTCGAAATGCGAATGCACTCGCAATCACTCTCGGGCTCGGGTTCGCTAATTCCAAATTAAAGAATTTTCCGTCGCGTCGTAATTAAATGATTACGCCTAGCGAAATCACTATTCACGTCGCTAACGAATTAATTCTAAATTAATTCGTTCGCCCGAATTAAAATCTAATTTTAATTCCGCGTCGAAATCCAATTTCGTTAATATATCGAATATATTAATTTATCGATTAATTCCAAAT
Source organism: Zanthoxylum bungeanum (assembly GCA_019454045.1). Taxonomy (NCBI): domain Eukaryota; kingdom Viridiplantae; phylum Streptophyta; class Magnoliopsida; order Sapindales; family Rutaceae; genus Zanthoxylum; species Zanthoxylum bungeanum. Next base: position 38,849 of record SKCR01048289.1, on the reverse strand, counting down.
TAATCGTTCTCTCTCTTTAATTAATATTTTATCCCAGATAAAATATCTCCGCCATTAATCCAGATTAATTTTCTCTATCTTCTAATTAATGCTAGATTAATTAAAGTGCGAGTTATACACATCGGTGAATCTTCAGGAAGCGACCCATGAGATCTCCGGATATGTTGGCAGTAAATACGGTCGTCGAATTATCCGAACACGTAAGTACCTCGTACTACGTTTATACCGATTTACAAGACAAGGTTGGCTTCTAGCAAAGCGCCATGCCTACCCAATTCTCCAGAAATATTCTTACAGGAATATATAGATTTGTATCAAGCGTAGTATACCGTAGTATTGTGTATATCGGCCCAGTATCGGATAGTCACGTGCTAGGGCTGGGGCTGGATAAGTGTCTGCCCCGTCCGAAGCACATGTCGGATGTCTGGTAACTAGTCTCTAAAATCGGATATACATGACCTTGTCATAATATCCCGATGGCCGGCCAGCACTTAAGAGCACTAATACCGTATCCTGCGTGACATCATCTCCACTATAACTGAAGTGATACTTCCGTCTCGACATCACACCCAATACACTACGACTCTCTGATAAACCCAGAAGCGGTGTACGCAGAACCGGTTAAAGCCCTGTACCACCAAGACCAAAGTCTACGATTATCGCAAGTATTAGCGATGCAAGTCTCAGGTTAAGACTATACACACCTACCTTGATTTCGGCCTCCCATAGACACATAGTCATAATACCAATGGGATTCCGAGGGGTCTATCCAGAGCGAAGCTGTTTCCCGTACCATCGGTGAAACACACCTCCTATCGCACTTGCATAAGTATCCAATACTTAATATATGAGAACTATGCCGTTGTGCCCTCACAACGCGCACAAGTGCAATACTAGCCTATTCCGCATTATCGATGTCCTGTCTCGATAATACTACCTCGGCTAGGAATATTTAATGATTAATCCTTCGTGGACTGATACTGTCTCATATCATCTCAATCCAGGAACTAATCATATGGACCTCTCTTCATTTATACATATATGGTGATCTAATCACAAATGATGAGAGTGCAATTTCCTTGTCACATAGTTAATTTGTACAACAACACCGTGATCTGTACAAATAGTGCGCTATGGGTCATATTATCCAACAATCTCCCACTTGGCACATAGCCAGTCACTCGAGTGTCTAACACCCGAACTATGTACGGTTCGCTCAAATTGCTGAGAAAGATTTTCGTCAGCGGATTTGCGTAATTATCTTCTGACGCGATTTATACGATCATCACATCGCCACGATGTATGATCCGAACGAATCAGATGAATATAGAAGTATATCTGGATCGTCGATGAGACCTTTAATTCTTAGCTTGTGCTGACGCCTAGCTCAGCTGCTAAAAGAACTATATCTAATCTAATTAGATTTATTATCGATCCAAATGGCTTCTATTGCTGCCCAGCTGCAAGCAATAATCCTCATTTGTTGTTTATTCGGCAACAGTTATCTTGCTCGGAATATTTCCAGCTTACTGTCCCGTTATTCAAACTTTATAGTACCGCAGTATTTACCGGTTTGGAAACTTGCAGCAGTGATCCTAGTCACTTCAAGTTCTCCTACTCCATAACTTAAGATAGCATCTTTAGTTCTCTAAGATACTAATAGATGTCCTTAACTTCAATCCAATGACTATCACTTGGATTGTCCTGATTGTGACTCCATATGCTCAAAGCGTATGAGACACCATATCAAGTACATTTTAAATGTACAATTTCCCAGAGAGTGTTAACAACTCCAAATCTATCCCAGTAGATCTTTATTCCTTGAATAAAGGTTGTTACTCCCCAGAATTTTACGGAGAATTTCTTATGAAAGCCAAGCTTTCACCGATTGCTTTATGGGAATTTCATTTCCAAGAAATGACATATTATCATTATTTTACATGACATTCATGTCAGTGCACTCCCACTAACCCTTTTATATACACAAGAATCATTTCGTTTTGAATTAAATCATACTCCATTATGATTACATCAAAACGATAATTCCTAGAACCTATGCTTGCTTCATCCAAACATGGATCGAATAACCTGCAAACCTTGTTTGCTTGTTATGGTAACGACAAAACTGACAGGATGTATAAACATCCTCCGAAAGGTTTCCTTTTCAGGAAAGCGATTTTCCGTTAAGCTGTCATATTTCATAAATGAAATACACAGCTTTAGCAAGCATTATCCAAATGGATTTACAATGGCAACAGGTAAAAGGTTGAACCGTTATTAACACAATGTTGATAACGATACCTTTCCGTCAAAAGCCCAGCTTTGTACGTTGGTATGTTGCCTTCCATGTATGTCTTCCTTGAAGACGTTTAATGTACCAATAGGCACAATGCCTTGTGGTACAACAACTAGTATCCAAAATAGTTGTTAAACATGGAATCCATTTCGGACTTATGGCACTTTTCCATAATAGGGAGTCGATACCTTGTATCACTTCCTCCTCAAAACGTAATCGGTTGGTATACCTTCAAAAGATTGACATCTTTATGAGGTTAGATCAGAAACCCATACCCTAGGTTGTTTTCTGACTCTCTTGATCTACGCGGTTCTTGTGTATTCGAAGATTAATGGTATAGATTCATCATAGATGAACTATTTGTGTTCCATTAAGGACTTCGTGCCTTGAACAGTATTACTTCGATTTTCATCGAGTATCACTATCCTCCCACTGACCACTGCATATCGGTATTCCTCTCAGGAAAAACCGCATGGTGAGCAACAATCACATTGTTCTCATGTGAGATTTACAAGTACTATACTTATGGTTTCCTATAGGATAACCTATATTGGCACTTATCCAATTTGGGTCTTTTAGTTTGGTATCATCCAAACGTTATGCCTAGCATACCCAAATTATCAGGAATGAGAAACCTCGTTTCTTCCCTGTTCATATCCTATATGACATCTGTCAAACAGATTTATATGGAACCTTATTCTAAATAAGTTTTTGCACTGATATACATATCCTTTGAAGGAAATGGTAGCTCAGAGCGACTCATGATTAGCCTTATCATGTCTAACATGATTCGGTTAATCCGTTCGGACACACCGTCACTTTGACGTGTTCCGGGAGGAGTCCTCATTTGAAAGAATACTATACTCTTTCAAGTATATAAGAAACTTATTGCTTAAGTATTTTCCATTACGGTCTTACCGTGACGGTATAATACTATAGCCGATCTGTTTGTCTATTCGTGTCGAAACTCTAAAAGTTTCTGATTTGTGTTCTTCAAAAGAAACACATAACCATAACGTGATGCCATATCCGTTAAGGTCACGAAATATTCATGTTCACATCTAGCCTAGCTAGATATAGGCCCACTAACTTCACCATGAATAGGGCTAACAGATCGTGGCCTTTTACTATTACCAAGTAAATAGTATTTTAGGTACTTTACCTAATAAACTAGATTCGCAGACCTTATTTGAATAGTCAAATCAGTCCTAGTACCCACTCTTAAAAGTGTGGATATACGAATCTCGTTAAATTGTGTCCTAGACAACAATGCCCCAAATAAGTCTCTATTGATCAAATCAATTTGAGCTATTTATTTGTCATTTTATATGTTTGAGATTTTAATTTATATTCAAAATATAAATTCTGTTATTTCACATCTAAATGTGTTTATCTCAGTATCATCTTTATATAATGAAAACCTGAGTGTTCTAGAATATAAAGGTTTATCCACAATGGATTAAACACTGATATAGAGATAATGTCTCTAGTCAAACTAGTTACATTATAACAGTTCCTAATTTAAGTACACACCCGAAGGGTAGTTCCTAAACTTAGGTATCTACGGTCGAAACAGCAACTTTCGTCGTCCCGCTTTCCGATTCGCAGAGCAATCTCAGCTTGAAGTCAGTATCCTGCTCAAAGCAGATTCTGAACATCAATACAAATATTTTATGTACCACACTAAGTATTTAAAATCCAATTCAATACTAGCTGTGAACATAACTAAGACAAACATTTTCAAAGTAAGAGCCTTGCCCTTTCTTTAATTCTTTCGTGTCTGCCATATCCAAATGGTAGTCACTTTGGGATATGTCAATTATCCTTTTCAATATTTCAGAAACCTTAGGCCAAGCCTTGGGTTTTTAGACTATTGAAACGATGTGCACCTCGTGCTACATGCCCAATTGCAAACTTTGACTTTATCTCCTCTAGAATAGTCAATTAATTCTCCAAGAATTATAAATTGCAATTTTAATACTTCTTAAATCTAAAATTACGATTTATGACAAGTATATTAAATTAAGCATTAAAGTCATCATCACATAAATCTTCCAAAGATTTTATGCTCTACTTATTTTGCTTAATTTTGGGCTAAGGTATAATAAGTTATTTTAAAAAATAGTAACCTATTATTTGTTCCCAATTTGAAAAATCATTTATTTAAAATAATAAATCCCAGATTATATTTTAAATATCCAACTTTTCAATTTTATCTTGATTACAATAGTCCAACTATTTAATCAACGATTAGTGGTACTATATATATTATAATGATTATAATAGTCCAACTATATAAACAAATATAATCCAAATTAATTAACCTCAATTACATTGATTACTATAATCCAATTATAAAATCAACTGTAAACTGAAATTAATTAATTCAAATATATTGATTAATATAATCCAATTATATATAATCAAGTATAATACAGTCCAACTGTTATTAAAACAACATTTAAATATTAGTCCAACTAACATTTAATCTAATGACGAAATAATTTAAATGAGCGCGTATGGCGAGTAATTGAACGAGTATTGCAAATTCAATTCTTGCCTCCCACTATTTTTCGTCGAGCCTCTAACCCTCTGTCGAGTACTCGGGAAACCGTGTTTCCTAGTGGGCTAGGATCCCGTTAAATATCACACAATCTTGACTTTGGCCAACAAATTGTATGATAATTAACTAGGTAGATCTCGAAGATCAATTGGATCTCATCCAACTCCTAGATCCAGTAGGTGGACATCCAAGTCCCAAACATATATCTTATATATTCCTATACATCGAATGTATACCCTAATTTTTCCTCTGAATCAACTAGGCCTTGGCTTTGGCACAACAAACCTAGTGATCCCAGTCAAGCGCGGACCCATTGACATGGAAGCTTCGTAATCAATGTCAATGGACAAGAAGTGGTCTTGACTTTGGCCAACAAACCACAACTTGGACACGACACCGATATGGAACAAAGCCTCGTGATTAAAACACATCTTCGACGGACAAGGGCTTGACTTTGGCCAACAACCCCTGCCAATCTCGGATCTTGAGTAAGAATCACTCAATGGAAGGAAAATCAACGCTTGATATTTAACGAGGGTTTTTCGCGTGCAAATTGGCTACCAATTTAATTATCTTTGTTAAGGTCTCATCATCATACACCCTTAAACATGCATTCTAAACACATAATAAAGCGAGTATGAAAAAAAATAATAATATGATATGCGGATGGATACTTTACAATGATCCTAGATCAAATCTCTCACTTTCTCTCTCCCGCTAGCACTAATATTTCTTCTACCCGTTACACTACACTTCTAAAGAAACCTCATATACATAGAGGGGAATAGGTGAGAAGAGAATACAAAGAATAGAGATAAGGCTGGACTCGCAGGTCCAATTAATAAATCAAATTTATTACAATTTCCAAAATCGCCCCACCCACTAATATCCATCCGATATACATTATTCAAACATCACAACCATGTATTCATACAAGCATGTTATCAATCAATCAATCAAATTAATTAATCTTGATAATTAGTGATCATCCAATGTTCAAACAAAGATTTGATTTGTTCGAGTCAAACTCGTATTGCGAACACGTACTTAAAGTACGATTTCTACGAATTAAATTAAATTACATAATTAAATCCAATTTAATACGTATTTAATTCTAATTCATTATTTAATTCCAAATTAAATATTACACTTTATAAAATAAACCTTTACGACTTAAATTCCAAATTTAATCGTTACGGGTCTCAAAGCCCGATTAATATCCAATATTAATTTAATTAAAGTCTAATGGGCTTTTAATTAATTTCTTGAGGCGTGGATTTTGGTCAACTCGGGTCAAACCCGCAACCAAAGTCCAATCCGGGAGTTACCCCTATAAGCCCATAAATTAATTTAGGCCCATTAGGCCCAATTAAACGTTAAAGGTTTATTAGTTGCATTTGGGCCTTTTGGAAGCGGTTTTGGGCCTAATTGGATCCAACCAATTTTGGCCTAAACCAACTTTGTACAACAAAGTCCAATAAACCCAATAACAACTTTAAAAGCCCAAATCCAATTTAAAGCCCAATAATTTAATTCAAAAATTCCAAATTTTCCAATTAAATTACCTAAAGTGTATAGCATTATTAATTGCCCAATCAAAGTTTCCAAAACATGAAATTTGTCCAATTAATCATGCTTAACATCAATTAATCATGTCCAACATAATTAAATCAAAATCAAACCCATTTATACATGCTAAAGTCTCGGCAAAAAGGAAAATTATGCCCAAATCAAATTCAATCCAATTGAACCCAATCAAACATAAATTCAACATCCCCAAATGATTTCTAAGTCATCCAATGAACAGAAAATCAAAAAACCAAGACAATAGGGCACTTGCCAAATTCGGCCATCACAAGCAAATTGGGGAAAATTGTTCCAAACACTTTTCATCAAATTGATCTAATCAATCATCAATTAAACAACATTCAAGCATTCTAAATCATCCAATTTCATTAAACATGCTCAAAATCAAGTTTACCCAAATTTGTCATGCCCAAAATTTGGGGAAAAATGGATCCAACCAAATTTCATGAAATTGATTATGCACAACATCAATTCAACCTCATTCAAGCATACTATACTAAACAATTTAATCATTTGATGCTCAAATTGAGTTTACCCAAATTAAAGTTTTGACCAACAATAAGCAAATTGGGGAAAATCAATCCAATCAATTTTTTATCAAATTGATTACATATAACTCTAATTAATTCATAAACAAGCATTCTTAAACAAACAATTTGTCAAAATCATGCTTAAATCAAAAAGCCCCAAATTTTGCTCAAGAACCCTAAATCGTTTTTATGCAACCAATAGCTCAAGATACCATTGTAGAGTTTAAATCAAGTCCCAAGGATCACAAACATGCATAAAAACGAGTATGAACACATCAAAGGAGTAAGGCGGAAACATAACTCACATTGAACGGTTTGAGATGCAACAAAGAAGATGCGTTTTCTGCCTCCCTTCATGCTCGGCAGTGGCGTCCTCATGCAGTGGGCTGCTCGGTTTCACTGGTTTTTGTCCCTCCAAGAATCGGCCATTGATGAACACCATGGAAGCTCCAAGCTTCAAGCTCCAAAATTGACTCCAAGCTCACAAATTCGTTTCCCTATCACCTATGTATCACTCATGGTGTGTGCTAGCACTACTCTTCTTCCTTTGCTTCTCACAAATTCGGTGAAACCAGAAACTTTTTGAAGCAAAATCGGCTTGAAGCCGTGAAGGAGAGGAAGATGAAAAGAGAGGGAAAAAGAGAAGTGCGTATGTCTTGCATGTTGGAGAGAGAAAAGCTTTTACCTTTTTGTTTTATATATTTACCAAGTAAATAATAAATAAAACATATATTACTTTTAATACAAAAGTCAAAAAGCAAGAAATAAATAATGTTATATTTCATTTCAAGCTTTTAAAAGCTTTTCATCAACTCAAATCAACTATTCACATCAAATCCATCCACTTTAATAAAGTGACAACATGTCATGTCACATCACTCAAAGTGACAAGTGACTTGACGATTGATGCGACTAGCGATTTGACGCTTGATGTGACTTGCGTGCCGCGCTCGAATTCGAAATGCGAATGCGCTCGCAATCACTCTCGGGCTCGGGTTCGCTAATTCCAAATTAACGAATTTTCCGTCGCGTCGTAATTAAATGATTACGCCTAGCGAAATCACTATTCACGTCGCTAACGAATTAATTCTAAATTAATTCGTTCGCCCGAATTAAAATCTAATTTTAATTCCGCGTCGAAATCCAATTTCGTTTAATATATCGAATATATTAATTTTATCGATTAATTCCAAATTAATCGTTCTCTCTCTTTAATTAATATTTTATCCCAGATAAAATATCTCCGCCATTAATCCCAGATTAATTTTCTCTCTCTTCTAATTAATCCTAGATTAATTAAAGTGCGAGTTATACATCATCGGTGAATCTTCAGGAAGCGACCCATGAGATCTCCGGATATGTTGGCAGTAAATACGGTCGTCGGATTATCCGAACACGTAAGTACCTCGTACTACGTTCATACCGATTTACAAGACAAGGTTGGCTTCTAGCAAAGCGCCATGCCTACCCAATTCTCCAGAAATATTCTTACAGGAATATATAGATCTGTATCAAGCGTAGTATACCGTAGTATTGTGTATATCGGCCCAGTATCGGATAGTCACGTGCTAGGGCTGGGGCTGGATAAGTGTCTGCCCCGTCCGAAGCACATGTCGGATGTCTGGTAACTAGTCTCTAAAATCGGATATACATGACCTTGTCATAATATCCCGATGGCCGGCCAGCACTTAAGAGCACTAATACCGTATCCTGCGTGACATCATCTCCACTATAACTGAAGTGATACTTCCGTCTCGACATCACACCCAATACACTACGACTCTCTGATAAACCCAGAAGCGGTGTACGCAGAACCGGTTAAAGCCCTGTACCACCAAGACCAAAGTCTACCGATTATCGCAAGTATTAGCGATGCAAGTCTCAGGTTAAGACTATACACACCTACCTTGATTTCGGCCTCCCATAGACACATAGTCATAATACCAATGGGATTCCGAGGGGTCTATCCAGAGCGAAGCTGTTTCCCGTACCATCGGTGAAACACAACCTCCTATCGCACTTGCATAAGTATCCAATACTTAAATATATGAGAACTATGCCGTTGTGCCCTCACAACGCGCACAAGTGCAATACTAGCCTATTCCGCATTATCGATGTCCTGTCTCGATAATACTCCGGCTAGGGATATTTAATGATTAATCCTTCGTGGACTGATACTGTCTCATATCATCTCAATCCAGGAACTAATCATATGGACCTCTCTTCATTTATACATATATGGTGATCTAATCACAAATGATGAGAGTGCAATTTCCTTGTCACATAGTTAATTTGTACAACAACACCGTGATCTGTACAAATAGTGACGCTATGGGTCATATTATCCAACAGCACAATGCGCACCTTACTTCGATATTCTAGAAACCCATGGCTTGGCCAAAGGCTTCTGGAGTGTTAAAAAATGGCAAAGGTAAAATCATTATATTCTTCTGGGAAGAAAAAGGACATATCCAAAATGTCTGCCTAAATTGTGGCAAACGGGATCGCGGAAGCGTTACTGCCTTTTGGACAAAGCAGACATGAAGGAATTGAAGACGAGTAAGGCTCTGACTTCAATATGTTTGTGATAAATATATTCACTACTAGTATTAAAATTGGATTTTAAATACTTAGTGTGGTACATAAATATGTACTGATGTTCAAAATCTGCTATGAGCAGGATACTGACTTCAGTTGAGATTATTCTGCGAATTGAAAACGGGATGAAAGTCACTGTTTTAACCGTAGACACCTAAATTTAGGAACTACTTTCAGGTGTGTACCTAAATGTGGAAACTGTTATAATGTAACTAGTTTGACTAGAAATATTATCTCTATATCAGTGTTTAATCCATTGCGGATTTACCTTTATATTCTAGAACACTAAAGTGTTTTATTTAAAGATGATATTGAGATAAACACATTAGATGTGAATAACAACATTTATATTTTGAATATAAATAAATCTCGAATATATAATATGACAAACAAATAGCTCAAACTGATTTGATCAGATGAAACTTAATTGTGGCATTTTTGTCTGGGACACAATAAAACAGGAATCGTATATCCACACTTTTGAAGAGTGGATACTAGGACTGATTTGATCCCATTCAAATAAAGTCTACGAATCTAGTATACTGGGCAAAGTGCCTAAAACACCTTTACTTGGTAAAAGTGCAAGTGCCACCGATCTGTTAGCCCTAGTTCATAGTGAAGCAAGTGGGCCCATGTCTAGCTAGGCTAGAGATGGATATGAATATTTCGTGACCTTTACGGATGTGGCATCGCGTTGTGGTTATGTGTTTCTTTAGAACACAAATCAGAAACTTTTAAAGTTTCGACACGAAATAGACAAACAGATCGGCTGTAGTGTTATACCGTCACGGTAAGACCATAATGGAAAATACTAAAGCAATAAGTTTCTAATATACTTGAAAGAGTATAGTATTCTTTCAATGAGGACTCCTCCCGGAACACGTCAGTTTGACGGTGTGTCCGAACAGAGTAACCGAATTTTGTTGTACATGATAAGGTTAATCATGAGTCGCTCTGAGCTACCATTTCCTTCAACGGATAAGCTTTAAACAGTGCATAACTTATTTTGAATAAGGTTCCATAAAAATCTGTTTGACAGATATCATATTAGATATGAACAGGAAAGAAACCGGGTTTCTCATTCCTGTAAATTTGGGATGCTAGGCATATGTTTGGATGATGCCAAACTACAACCCAAATTGGATAAGTGCCAATTGTAGGTTATCCTAGGGATACCAAAGTATAGTACTTATACATCTCACCAGAGAACAATTTAATTGTTGCTCACCATGCGGTTTTCCTAAGAGGAATACCGATATGCAGTGGAAAGTGGGAGGGTAGTAAAACTCGATGAAAATCGGAGTGATACTATTCAAGGCACCCATTCCTTAATGGAACATAAATAGTTCATCAAGGATGAAACTATTACCATTAATCTTCGAATACACAAGAACCGCATAGGTCGGAGAGAGTCAGAAAACAACCTGGGGTATGGGTTTCTGATCTCACCTCATAAAGATGTTAATCTTTTGAGGTACACCAACTGACTACGTATGAGGAAGTGATACAAGGTATCGACTCCCTATTATGACAAAGTGTCATGAATCCGAAATGGATTCCATGTATTCAACTATGTTTGGAAACTAGTTGATGTACCACAAGGCATTGTGCCTATTGGTACTTATAAGTCTTCAAGGAAGACATACATGGATGGCAACATACCAACGTATAAAGCTAGGCTTTTAGCGGAAATGTATCATTATCAACATTGTGTTGATTATGATTCAACCTTTTAACTATTGACATGGTAAATCCATTTGGATAATGCTTGCTAATGCTACATGTTTCATTTATGAAATATGTCAGCTTAACGGGAAAATCGCTTTCCTTCAAAGGAAACCTTTTGAAGGATGTTTATAACATCCTGTCGGTTTTGTTGCACTAAAACTAGCAAACAAGGTTTGCGGGTTATTCGATCCATGTTTGGATTGAAGTAAGCATTGAGTTCATGGAATTATCGTTTTGATGTAATCATAATGGAGTATGATTTAATTCAAAACGAAATGATTCTTGTGTATATAAGAGGGTTAGTGGGAGCGCACTGACAGTAAATGTCCTATAAAAATAATGATAATATATGTCATTTCTTGGAAATGATATTCCCAAAATAATAATCGGTGAAAGCTTGGCCTTCGATAAAACTCTCCGAGAAATCATACATTGAAAAATGTACGCGACCTGGTGTCTCATACACTTTGAGCATATGGATTCACAAACAGGCCAATCCAAGTGATAGTCACTGGATTGATGTTAAGAACATCCGTTAGTATCTTAGAGAACTAAAGATGCTGTCTTAATCTGTGGATAAGGAGAACTTGAAGTGACTGGGATCACTACTGTAAGTTTCCTAAACCAATAAAATGACTATAAGTCGCAAACGGTACTATACAGTTTGAATAACGGAACAGTGAGCTGGAAATCTTCCAAGCAAGATACTGTTACCGTATAAACAACAAATGCGGGTTATTGGTGCAGCTGAGGCAGCAATAGAAGCCTTCTGGGTCGATAACAAATCTAGTTAGATTAGATATAATTCTGTTAGCAGGTGAGCTAGGCGTCAGCATAGGCTAAAGAATTAATAGTCTCATCAACGATCCATATATATACTTCGATATTCATCTGATTCGTTCGGATCATACATCGTGGCGTTGTGATGATCGAATAAATCGCATAAGAAGATAATCATATAAATCCGCTGACGAAAGCATTCCTCAATAGTTTGAGCCAATCGTACATAGTTCGGGTGTCAGACACTCGAGTGACTGGCTATAGGCCAAGTGGGAGATTGTTGGACAATTATGACCCATAGCGTCACTATTTGTACAAATCATGGTGTTGTTGTACAAATTAACTATGTGACAAATGAGATTGCTCTCTTATCATTTGTGATTAGATCACCAAGATATATAAATGATAGGAGGTCCCTATGATTTGTTCCTGGATTGAGAATGATATGAGACAGTAACAGTCCACGAACGATAAATCATTGAATATCCCTAGTCAGAGCATTATCGAGATTGGACATCGATAAATGCGTAAAAGACTAGTATTACACATGTGCGCATTGTGAGGGCACAAATGATATAGTTCTCATATATTTGGGTATAGGATACTCATGCAAGTGTAATAGGAGGCTGTGTTTTACCGATGGTACGGGAAACAGCTTCGCTCTGGATAGAGCCCCTCGGAATTCCATTGGTAGTATGACTATGTGTTTATGGAAGTCCGAAATCAGGGTAGGTGTATTTGGTCTTAACCTGAGACTTGCACCGCTAATACTTACGACAATCAATATACTTTGGTTTTGGTCGTCCAGGGCTTTAACCGGTTTCTGTGTACGCCTCTTCTAGGTATATCGAGAATCGTAGTGTGTTGGGTGTGATGTCAAGACGGAAGTATCACTGTAGTCATAGTGGAGATGATGGTCACGTAGGATACGAAACTTGTTCTCTTATATGCTGCAACTATCGGGATAAAATGACAAGGTCAGGTTTATCCGATTATAGAGACTAGTTACCAGACATCCGACAAGTGCTTCGTACGGGGCAGACACAATTCCAGCCCCAGGCCTAGCACGTGATCATCCGATACTGGATCGACATACGCAATACTTCATATACTACGCCTGATATAGATCGCTTATTCCTGTAAGCATGTTTCTGGAGAATTGGGTAGGCATGGCGCTTTGCTAGAAGCCAACCTTGTCTTGTAAATCGGGACAAATGTAGTACTAGGTACTTACGTGTTCGGATAGTCCGACGACCCGATTTACTGCCAACATATCCGGGGATCTCATGGGTCACTTCCCGAAGATTCACCGATGACGTATGACTCGCACTTTTATTAATCTGGGATTAATTAATGATGAGAGAGAAAATTAATCTGGGATTAATTGCAGAGATATTTTATCTAGGATAAAATATCAATTAAGAGAGATAACGATTAATTTGGAATTAATCGATTAAATAATATATTTGATATATTATAAGAAATTGGATTTCGACGCGGAATTAAAATTATATTTTAATTCGGGCAAACGAGTTAATTTAGAATTAATTCGTTAGCGACGTGAATAATGATTTCGCTAGGCATAATCATTTAATTACGTCGCAACAGAAAATTCGTTAATTTGGAATTAGCGAACCCGAGCCTGAGAGTATTTGCAAGCGCATTCGCATTTTGAATTCGAGTGCGGCACGCAAGTCACATCAAGCGTCAAATCATTAGTCGCATCAAGCGTCAAATCACTTGTCACTTTGAGTGATGTGACTTGACAAGTTGATTGATTGAGTGATGTGACTTGATGTAGTGGTTGGCAAAAGCTTTAATCATTTCACTTTTTGAAATCAAATGTATTATATCTTTATTTGATTTTTGAAAATCAATTTAGGTGTATATGATACATTTTCTCTTAACCAACCAAAACAACTCTCCCTCTTCTCTTTCTTCTCTCCAAAACGCCCAAGGGGCTGCTATTTTCTTTCTCTTTTCTGGTTCACTGCCGTGAATGGAGGAGAAACAAATGATGATTTGTGGCAAATCATCAAGGTGCTAGCACACTCTAGGAGGCATACAAGGTGATAGGGAAACCATCTCATGAGCAAGGAATGACCAAACAAAGCTTGGAGCTTTATGGATCAAGCCAAAGCCGAATTTGAAGACTCAAAAATCTGCCACTGCCGAGCACCTTGGAGGAGCAGAAAATGATTTTTTTCTTCGTAGCATCCAATCCGTTCGATGTGAGTATGATTCCGCCATACTTTGTTGTGTATTCACATGTGTTTTATGCTTGATTTCATCCTTGGGACCTTAATAGAAACCAACAATAAGTACTATACTTTGGTTTCCCTAGGATAACCTACAATTAAGCACTTATCCGATTTGGGTTCTAGTTTGGTATCATCCAAACATATGCCTAGCATACCCAAATCTTCAGGAATGAGAAAACCTAGTTTCTTTCCTGTTCATATCTAATATGAAGTCTGTCAAATAGATTTTTATGGAACCTTATTCAAAATAAGTTTTGCACTGTTTAATGCATATCCGTTGAAGGAAATGGTAGCTAAGAGCGACTCATGATTAACCTTATCATTTCCAACAAGATTTGGTTTCTCTGTTCGGACACACCGTCAAATTGACGTGTTCCGGGAGGAGTCCTCATTGAAAGAATACTATACTCTCTCAAGAAACTTATTGCTTATATATTTTTATCATGGTATAACTGTGACGGTTTTACTACTTTAGCCGATCTGTTTGTCTACTTCGAGTCGAAACTCTTTGATTTCATCAAAAGTTTCCGATCCGTGTTTCAAAAGAAACACATAACCATAACACGATGCCACATCCGTAAAGGTCACGAAACATTCATATCCACCTCTAGCCTAGCTAGATATGGGCCCACTTACGTCACTATGAATGAGGGCTAACAGATCGGTGGCACTTGCACTTTTACCAAGTGAAAGGCACTTTAGGCACTTTGCCCAATATATACTAGATTCGTAGACATCATTTGAATAGAATCAATTTTGTCCTAGTACCTACTCTTCGAAAGTGTGGATATACGAGTCTCGTTTAATATGTCCCAGACATCAATGCCACTAATAAGTCTCAACTGATTTACTCAGTTTGAGCTATTTGTTTGTCATGTCATATGTTCGAGATTCATTTATATTCAAAATATAAATACTGTTATTCACATCTAATCTGCTTATCTCAATATCATCTTTATAAAATAAAACACTTTAGTGTTCTAGAATATAAAGGTATATCCGCAACGGATTATACTCTGATATAGAGATAATGTTTCTAGTCAAACTAGTTACATTGTAACAGTTTTCTAATTTAAGTACATACACAAAGGGTAGTTCCTAAACTTAGGTATCTACGGTCAAAACAGCGACTCTCGTCCCGTTTCTGATTCGCAGATAAATCTCAACTGAAGTCAGTATCCTGCTTGTCAGCAGATTCTGCACACCAGTACATATTTATGTACCACATCTAGTATCAAAATCCAATTTTGAAACCAGTAGCGAACATGTTTATGACAAACATATTTGAAGTCGGAGCCTTGCCCGTCTTCTCTTCCTTCATGTCTGCCTTGTCCATACGGCAGTCACGCTTCTAGTTACCCCGTTTGCCACAGATTAGGCAGACAACTTGGGATATGTCCTTTGTCTTCCAAGAAGATTATAATGATTTTGCCTTTGCCCCTTTTCACACCCCAGAAGCCTTTGGCCAATCCTTGGCCTTCCGAAATGTCGAAGTAAGGTGCGCCTTGCGCTTCTTGCCTTAATTGCAAACTTTGGCTTTGTCTCCTTGAGTATAGCCATTAACTCTCCAAGAGTTTTCTATTGCAATTTGTACTTCTAAGATCTAAGAATAGATATATGAAAATCCTTCAATTTCATTATCATACTATAAGGATCTAATCCTTAGTTCTGATTAAGAAATTAAGGAGTCTATTTGGCAAGTTTATTGGATTAAGCACTAAAGTTATCATTACATGAATCTTCCAAAGATCATGCTCTACTATTTGCTCAACTCCGGGCTTAGGCTCGAGATGTCACTATATCAAATAAAGTAACTTTTCGGTTACCCAGAACTATCCTGAGATTTTATTCCCAATTTGAAAATTAAAGCCGTTTAATGACATTTTCTCCCAGGATTATGTTTTAAACGCCAATCTTTCAATTATCTTGATTCCAATAGTCTAACTATCAAATCAACGATTTCAGGTACTATTTAATATAATGATTACTATATTCCAACTATATAATCAACTATAATTTAATGGGTTAAATTCAATTATATTGATTACTATAATCCAATTATCAAATCAACTATTAATTGAAATAGTTTGAATACAGTCCAACTGTTCAATTAAAACAACGATTAAATATTAGTCCAACTAATATATTAATTTATTTGACGAAATATTTGTAATGAGCCCGTATGACAAGTAACTAAACGATTATTACAAATTTAATACTTGCCTCCCACTATTTTTCGGCGAGCCTCTAACCCTCTGTGGAGTACTCGGGAAACCTTGTTTCCTAGTGGGCTAGGATCCCGTTAAATAACACACAATCTTGACTTTGGCCAACAAATTGTATGATAATTAACTAGGTAGATCTCTAAGATCAATTGGATCTCATCTAATTCCTAGATCCAGTAGGTGGACATCCAAGTCCGAAACATATATCTTATATATGCCAATATATCCAATATATTGCCTAACCTTTTTCCTCTGAATCAACTAAGCCTTGGCTTTGGCACAACAAACTTAGTGATCCAGTTAAGCGGAACCCATTGACCTTGGAAAACTTCGTAATCAATGTCGATGAACAAGAAGTGATCTTGACTTTGGCCAACAATCACAACTTGGACAAGACACCGATATGGAACAAAGCCTTCATGATTCAAACACATCCGCGACGGACAAAGGTCTTGACTTGGCCAACAAACCAGTGCCAGTCTTGGATCTTGAGTAAGAATCACTCAATGGAAGGAAAAACGCTTAATATGTAGTGAGGGTTTTTCACGTAATTGGAAACCAATTAATTATCTTTGTTAGGTCTCATCATCATACACCCTTAAACATGCATTCTAAACACATAATAAGGCGCGTAAATAAATAAATATAATAATGATATGCGGATGGATATTTAAACATATTGTTCCTAGAACAAATCTCTCTTTTTCTCTCTCCCGCTAGCACAAGTATTACTTCTACCCAATACATAACACTTCTAAAGAAACCTCATTTACATTGAGGGGAGTAGGTGAGAATAGAAATACAAAGAGTCAAGAGGTAATAGGCTGGACACGCAGGTCCAATTAATAAATTCTAAATTTATTACAAAAATTTCCAAAATTGCCCTCACCCATCTAATATCCATCTGATATGCATTATTCATACATCGCATCCATGTATTCACAGAAGAATGTTATCAATCAATTTAATCCATTAATTAATATGAAAATTAATGACCATCCAATGTTCAAACAACGATTTGATTTTGCGCAAGTCCAACTCATTTTGCGAATAAGTACTCAAAGTCCGAATTCTTGAATTATATTAAACTACAACATTAAATCCAATTTAATTTGTATTTAATACTAATTCTATATTTAATTCTAAATTAAATAATTACACTTTTAATGTGCCTTTACGACTTAGATTCTAAATCTAATCGTTACGGGTCTCAAAGCCCAATTAACATCCAATGTTAATTTAATTAAAGTCCAATGGGCTTTTAATTAATTTCTTAAGGCATGGACTTTTGGTCAATATGGGTCAAACCCAAATACCAAAGCCCATTTAAGGAATCACCCTTATTTGCCAAGAAACCAATTTAGGCCCAATTAAAATAAAGGTCCATTAAGTCATAATTGGACTTTATGGATATGGTTTTGGGCCCAATTGGATCCAACCAATTAGCCTAAACCAAACTTGGCCCAACCAAGCCCATTAAGCCCAATTACAACTTTAAAAGCCCAATTAATTAAATTACCAAAATTCCAAATTTCATAATTTAATTAACCTAAAGTGTATGCCATAATTAATTATCCAAATTAACATTTCCAAAACACTAATTTACACAATTAATTATGCTCATTATCATCAACATATGTCCAACACATTTGAATCAAAAAATCAATCATTTTACATGCTTATAGTCACGGCAATGGTAGGGATTTCTTTGTCCGATTCATTTAATCCAATTAAATCCACAATCAACATTACCCAAATGATTTCAACTCATCCAATGATCAAAATCAAAAAAATTCACCCGACATTTAGGGCAAGTATAGTTTCGGCGAAGCCTAACATATTGGGGAAAATTTATCCAATCCAATTTTCATCAAATCGACAATGCATAACACTATGTTATCATAATTTAAGCATATCCAAACAATCAATTTCACTCAAACATGGTCAAATCAATTTTGCCCAATTTTTACCCTAATTCAATTTCATGCTCAAAATGGCTCTGATACCATTGTTGGGTTTCTAGTTAGTCCCAAGATCAATTTCAAGCAATGAAACATGTGCGAATACAACAATGAAATATGGTGGAATCATACTTACATTGATCGGTTATGCGATGCGAGGAACAACGAGACTTTTCCCCCCTCCATGGTGCTCTCGGTAGTGGACTGTTTTGTCCTCCTCCAATTTTCGGTCACCACCTCCATGGATGCTCCAAGCTCCAAGATTTGCAAATGGTGATTCCATGCTCACAAGTTGGTTTCCCTATCACCTTGGATGACCCTTTATGTGCTAGCAATGGAAGATTGCCACAAATCTTCCTTATTTCTTGTATTTACAGCAACTGGTGTTCCGTTTCCGACCCGTAGATCCATCTCCCCTGACGCCAGCACCCTGCTATCATCCAGATCCTGCACATCAGTACAAATATGAGCACCACAACCAGAATCAAAAATCCAATTTTTAAAACAGAAGTATTATATTTATCTCAATAACAAACATACCAGAGGCAATGGCCTTGCCAGCCTTGATATCCTCCCTCTGCACAATGCTCATTCGGCAGTCACGTTTCCAGTGACCCCTCTTGCCGCAGTTGAGGCAGATGTCGCGAGAGATTTGTCCTTTGGCTTCCTAGAAGCCACTGTCAACTTGCCTTTGCCCTTTTTTTTGAACTTCTTCTTCCTCGCACCTCCAATTGCCTTGGGCCCACCCCTTGGCGCATGAGAGGTCGATGCAAAATGCGCCTCGCGCTTGCTCCCCTTTAGGAGTTCCCTTTCGGACTCCTTCAAGATGGATAACAGCTCTCCAAGAGTGTCGTCAGTATCCATCAACTTATAGTTGATGATGATTTGTTTCCAAGTATCAGGAAGTGACTGCAAGATCATATCTATAGTCAGCTCAGCCTCCAAGACTATTCCCATATTGGCCAACTCATCAATATCGGCGATCATTTGAGTCCCGTGGACTTCAACTGATGCGCCGTCTGTCATCCGGGAGCGGAAGAGTTTCCTTACTAGCTCGTACCTCTTCATCCGCTTATTGGTGCGGTGAAGATCACGCAATCTTGCCATCATGTTATAGGGATCCAAGTCCCTGTACTGGCGTCTGAAATGCTGGGTCATTGCAGCTAGCATAACTGACTGAGCTTGGTCACAATCATCACTATGAGTCTTCCATAACTCTAGCTCCAGTGGCTCAGTGGGTTTAGGCGGGAGAGGTCTCTGAATAGTATACAGTATCCTCTCAGCCCCAAGCACTATCTTGAGGTTCATTTCCCAGTCGGCAAAGTTTGTCCCTTTGAAGACATTATCACTCATGATTATGTCGCGGATATTACCTTTGCCAGTCATCTTGACAACTATAGTCCAACTATAAAGTCAACGATGTTATGGGTACAGTCAAACTGTTACAAATAACAATATATTAGTCCAACTAATTATTAAAATATTGACGAAATAATTTTGAAAGACGCGTAAGGCTAAGTATCTGAACGAAATTGCAAATTCAATAATAGCCTCCCACTATTTTCTTCAAGTTTCTAACCCTCTGTAGAGAACTCAGGAAATCGAATTTCCTAGTGGGCTAGGATCCCGTTAAATAACACACAACCTTGACTTTGGCCAATAAAAATTGTATGCTATTTAACATAGGTAGATCTCCATGATCAATTGGATCTCATCCAATTCCTAGATCCGGTTAGGTGGACATCCAAGTCCGAAACATATGTATAATGTCAATGTAACCATTACATTTTCCTAACCATATCCTCCGAATCATCTAGGCCTTGGCTTTGGCCAAAACAAAATAATGATTCCAGTTAAGCGGGACCCATTGACGAGGAAAGTTTTATAATCAATGTCGTTGGACAAAAAGTGATCTTGACTTTGGCCAATAAAAATCACGATTTGGACAAGACACCGATATGCAATAAAACTCTCATGATTCAAGTACATCCTTGATTGACAAAGGTCTTGACTTTGGTCAAAAACAAACCAATGCCAACTTCGGATCTTGAACAAGAACCATTCAATGGAAGGATATTTGCTTAATATAAATTGAGGGATTTTCGCGTAATTGGCAACCAATTTATTTATCTTTGTTAGGTCTCATCATCATACACCCTTAAGCATGCTTCTAAAACATCATAAAGCGCGTAAAGTAAATTAATAGTGATATGCGGATGGATATATATAAACAACTTGTTCCTAGAACAAATCACTCCCTTTCCTCTCCCCGCTAGCACTATTCTACTACTACCCAATTACATAATACAATAAGAGAAACCTCATTTACATTGAGGGGAATTAGGTGAGAAGATAATACAAAGAGATAAAGAGATAATGCTGGACACGCAGGTCCAATTTATAAATTCCAAATTTACAATAACTTCTAAAATTACCCTTTCCCTTCTAATATCCATCCGATATACACTATTCATTCATCACATACATATATATTCAAACAAGACATGCTTTTACAACCAATCTAATCCAATTAATTAGTCTTTGTTAAAGTGATCATCCAATGTTCAAACAACGGTTTGATTTTGCGCGAGTCCAACTCGATTGTGAATAAGTACATAAGGTACGAATTCGCGAATTATATCGAACTACTTATTAAATCTAATTTAATTCGTACTCAATACTAATTCAATTATTTAATTCCAAATTAAATGTTTACACTTTTAATGTGCTTTAAAGACTTAGATTCTAAATCTAATTCTATTGGGTCTCAAAGCCCAACTAACATCCAATGTTTAATTTAATTCAAGTCAAATGGGCTTTCAATTGATTTATTAAGGCTTGGGCTTTGGTCAATGTGGGTCAAACCCAATTACCAAGCCCAAATAAGGAATCACCCTTAAGTGCCATAAAACCAATTTTAAGCCCATAAGGCCCAATTAAATTATTAAAGCCCATTATATTATATTTGGACTTAATGGAGTGATTTAGGCCCAAATTGGATCCAATCCATTTGGCCCAAATCTACTTGGTCCAACCAAGCCCATTATGCCCAAATACAATATTAAAAGCCCAATTCACCAATTAAGCCCATTAATTAAATTTTAATATTCCAAACATTAAAGTCCAATTAATTAAAGTGTAATACCAAGATTAATATATTAAACCAATATTTCAAAAATACCCATTTAATTTATTAATCATGTATTGTTCAAAATAAATGTCCAACATTAATTTTAACAAAAAAAAAAATCAACTCCTTTTCATGTCCTTGTACATTCGGCCAAGGTGAGTTTTTTGTGTCGATTTGTTTTTCAATCCGATTGAATTACTAATCTACGTCCCGTACACGTTCTAAGTCATCCAATGATCTTAAACACAAAAAATTCCAATCCACTCCAAGTAGCAACACATTCGGCCAAGGCATGAATTTGGGGAAAAATCATCCAATGCATTTTTCATAAAATTGATTCCATATAACATCATGTTATATACATGCAAGCATACTTATTCATCAAATTTCACAAGAACATGCTTCAATCAATTTTATCATACCATTCGGCCAAGGTTGAATTTTTGGGGGGAAAAATCATCCAATGCATTTTTCATAAAATTGATTTCATGTAACATCATTCTATATACATGTAAGCATACTCATTCATCAAATTTCACAAGAACATGCTTCAATCAATTTCATCACACCATTCGGCCAAGGTTAAATTTTTGGGGAAAAATCATCCAATGCATTTTTCATAAAATTGATTCCATGTAACATCATTTTACATACATGCAAGCATACTCATTCATCAAATTTCACAAGAACATGCTTCAACCAATTTTACCAAATTTTAACCTAAAGTATTTCATGCTTAACCATGGCTCCATGATACCATTGTTGGTTTCTATAATATGTCCCAAGGAAAGATTAAACATAGAAATACAACAATGAATATATATATAAAATATGAAGTATGGCGGAATCATACTTACAATAATTTTGTGATGAAGAAAATCAAGCCAAGATGGATGCTCCAAGGTGGATAATTTTCGGCCAAGGTGAGAAGATGTGGAAAGCTCCAAGCTTTGAGTATTCCAAGCTCTATGATGGTTTCCCTATCACCTCTTTTGATCCCTTGAAGGTGCTAGCCTAGCATGTGAGAAGATGTTCCAAAACAACACACATTCTTCAAGTTTTGGCAACCAAAAGAAGATGAAGATGAAGACCAAAAACTGCATGCAGTTTTCGGCAATGTGAGAGAGAGAAGAAAGATTTTTCTAATTGATTTTTGATACCAAAAATCAATTTATATTTATGCCATAATATTTATTAAATAATAATAAATCTATGACACAAACCATGCAAAGGCTTAGAGTGTCAAACACTCAAATTCCATGCATAACAATTGAGTGTATTATACACTATCACCATGCAATGCATTATCAATAAAATAATGCATATAATGACATGTGTCATGTGGGCCCCACACGTTTCCAAATGAAAGTGGGCCCACGTGCACTCACGCGTTCGGGTTCGATATTTCCGAAATACCGAACTTACGTCGCGACGTTAATTAAATCGAATTTAAATAAATAATCGCTCCTAGCGAAATTATTATTTACGTCGCTAACGAATTAATTCTAAATTAACTCGTATGCTCGAATTAAAATCTAATTTTAATTTTGCGTCGAAATCGAATTTCGATTATTATATCGAATATAATAATTTTATCGATTAATTCCAATTAATCGTTCTTTCTCTAAACAAGGCACTTTATCCAAGATAAGTTTCTCCGCAATTAATCCAAGATTAATTAAGTCCGAATCAAATATCATAGGTGAATCTTCAGGAAGCGACCCAAGAGATCTCCGGATATGTTGGAAGTAAATACGGTCGTCGGATAATCCGAACACGTACGTACCTTGTACTACGTTCTTACCGATTCACAAGACAAGGTTGCCTTCTAGCAAAGCGCCATGCCTACCCAATTCTCCTGAAATATTCTTATAGGAATATAAGATCTATATCAAGCGTAGTATACCGTAGTATTGCGTACATCGATCCAGTATCGGATGATCACATGTTAGGCCTGGGGCTGGAGATGTGTCTGCCCCGTACGAAACATATATCGGACATCAAGCAACCAGTCTCTTTAAATCGGACAATCCTGACCTGGTCATATTGTCCCGACGGTTGCAACCTTTTATAGAGTACTAGTTCTGTGTCCTGCGTGATCATCACCTCCATATGTCTGAAGCGATACTTCCATCTCGACATCACATCCAGTACACTACGATTCTCGATAAACCCAGAAGAGGTGTACACAGAACCGGTTAAGGTCCCCAACCACCAAAACCAAAGTTTACCGATTGTCGCAAGTACTAGCGATGTAAGTCTCAGGTTAATACCATATACACCTACCCTGATGCGGCCTCCCATAGACACGCAGACATACTACCAATGGGATTCTGCGGGGTCTATCCAGAGCGAAGCTGTTTTCCGTACCATCGGTAAACACAACCTCCTATCGCACTTGCATAAGTATCCAATACTTAAATATATGAGAACTATGCCGTTGTGCCCTCACAACGCGCACAAGCGCAATACTAGTCTATTCCGCATTATCGATGTCCGATCTCGATAATACTCCGACTAGGGATATTTAATGATTAACCTTTATGGATTGATACTGTCTCATATCATCTCAATCCGGTATCAATCATATGGACTTTCGCCATTTATATATCAAAGTAAATAATATTACAAAACGGCAAAAGGCAATTTCATTATCACATAGTTAATTTTGTACAATAATACATATCATTTACAAACAGTGACGCTATGGGACATAATGTCTAACAATTTCTTCCTCTTGTTCACGGTTTGGAGAAGAAAAATGAGAGAGGTAAATGTTGGCCCTTGGCCGAATTTTGGGAGAGAGAAGAGTGAAGTGTGTTGGTTTGGTTTTTTCTAAAAACCTAATACCAAAAATCCATTTCCAAATTTTTTTTTAAAAATGGCTTTCCAAAAGTCAATAAAATTTTAGAGCCAAAGAGCAATCAATGCTTTCCAACTACCACCATCAATCATAAGTGACAAGTTGTCACATCACTCAAAGTGACTAGACATCATATCAATTGATTGACTAGTGATTTGACGCTTGATGTGACTTGTGGGCCGCACTTGAATTCCAAATGCGAGTGGGCCCGCAAACACTCCCGGGCTCGGGTTCGCTAATTCCGAATTAACGAATTTTCCATTGCGACGTAATTAAATCAAATTTAATTAAATAATTTTGCTTAGCAAAATTACTATTCACGTTGCTAGCGAATTTTATTAAATTAACTCGTTCACCCGAATTAAAATCTAATTTTAATTCCGCGTCGAAATCAAATTTTTATAATATATCGAATATATTATTTTATCGATTAATTCCAAATTAATCGTTCTCTCTCTTTAAATATATTTTATCCCAGATAAAATATCTCCGTAATAATCCTAGATTAATTCTCTCTCTCTCTTATAATTAATCCCAGATTAATAAAGTGCGAGTCATACGTCATCGGTGAATCTTCGGGAAGCGACCCATGAGATCCCCAGATATGTTGGCAGTAAATCCGATCGTCGAACTATCCGAACACGTACGTACCTAGTACTACATTTTTACCGATTTACAAGACATGGTTGGCTTCTAGCAAAGCACCGTGCCCACCCAATTCTCCAGAAATATTCTTATAGGAATAAGTGATCTATATCAGACGTAGTATACGTAGTATTGCGTATTACGATCCAGCATCGGATGTCAGTGCAAGGCCTGGGGCTGGAATTGTGTCTGCCCCGTACGAAGCACATATCGGATCTCTGGTAACTAGTCTCTATAATCGGATAATCATGACCTAGTCATATTATCCCGATGACTGTAGTATATAAGAGCACCAGTTCCGTATCCTACGTGATCATCATCTCCACTATGACTGGAGTGATACTTCCATCTTGACATCACACCCATTACACTACGATTCTCAATATACCCAGAAGAGGCGTACACAGAACCTGTTAAAGCCCTCGACGACCAAAACAAAAGTATATTGATTGTCGCAAGTATTAGCGGTGCAAGGCTCAGGTTAAGACCAAATACACCTACCCTGATTCGGACTTCCAAAGACACATAGTCATACTACCAATGGAATTCTGAGGGGTCTATCCAGAGCGAAGCTGTTTCCATACCATCGGTAAACACAACCTCTTATTACACTTGCATGAGTATCCTATACCCAAATATATGAGAACTATGCCGTTATGCTCCCACAACGCGCCACAAGTGTAATACTAGTCTTTTACGCATTATCGATGTCCAATCTCGATAATACTCTGACTAGGGATATTTAATGATTAAACCTTCATAGATTGATACTGTCTCATATCATCTCAATCCGGAACTAATCATATGGACCTTTTATCATTTATAAATCCGGAACTATGCCGTAAATACGGTCATCGGATTATCGGGAAGCGACCCATGAGATCCCCGGATAAGTTGGCAGTAAATACGGTCATCGGAGTATCCGAATCACGTACGTACCAAGTACTACGTTCTACCGATTTACAAGACAAGGTCGACTCCTAGCAAAGCACCAAGTCTACCCAATTCTCCGGACATATCCATTTAAGAATATTAAGATCTGTATCAAGCGTAGTATACCAATTTATTGTGCATATCGGCCCAGTATCGGATAGTCACGTGCTAGGGCTGGGGCTGGATAAGTGTCTACCCCGTCCGAAGCACATATCGGATGCCTGGTAACATAGTCTCTATAATCGGATATTCATGACCTGGTCACAATATCCCGATTGGTTGCGCAACACTCAAGAGCACTAGTACCGTATCCTGGGTGACATCATCTCCACTATGACTGAAGTGATACTTCCGTCTTGACATCACACCCAATACACTACGACTCTATGATAAACCCGGAAGTGGTGTACGCAGAACCGGTTAAAGCCCTGTACCAATAAGACCAAAGTCTACCGATTATCGCAAGTATTAGCGATGCAAGTCTCAGGTTAAGACTATACACACCTACCTTGATTTCGGCCTCCCATAGACACATAGTCATAATACCAATGGGATTCCGAGGGGTCTATCCAGAGCGAAGCTGTTTCTCGTACCATCGGTGAAACACGACCTCCTATCGCACTTGCATAAGTATCCAATACTTATATATATGAGAACTATGTCGTTGTGCCCTCACATCGCACACAAGTGCAATACTAGCCTATTCCGCATTATCGATGTCCAGTCTCGATAATACTCCGGCTAGGGATATTTAATGATTAATCCTTCGGGGACCGATACTGTCTCATCATTCTCAGTCCAGGAACTAATCATAGGGACCTCTCTTCATTTATATATCTATGGTGATCTAATCACAAATGATGAGAGTGCAATTTCCTTGTCACATAGTTAATTTGCTACAACAACACAATGATCTGTGCAAATAGTGACGCTATGGGTCATTTTGTCCAACAAGTTGGACTAATATTTAAATTGTTGTTTTATTTAACAGTTGGACTGTATTATAGTTGATTATATATAATTGGATTATATTAATCAATATATTTGAATTAATTAATTTCAGTTTACAGTTGATTTTATAATTGGATTATAGTAATCAATGTAATTGAGGTTAATTAATTTAGATTATATTTGATTATATAGTTGGACTATTATAATCATTATAATAAATAGTACCACAAATCGTTGATTAAATAGTTGGACTATTAGAATCAAGATAGATATGAAAGATTAGTGTTTAAGACATAATCCTGGGTGAAAATGTATTTAAACGACTTTAATTTTCAAATCGGGAATAAATTTTCAGGATGGTCCGGGAAACTAATTAGTTATTTTATTTGATAAAATAATATTATGCCTAAGTCCGGAATTAAGCAAATAAGTGGAACATGATATTTGGAATATTCATGTAATGATAACTTTAGTGCTTAATCCATAATACTTGTCATATAGACTCCTTAATTTCTTTATCAGAACTAAGGATTACATTCTTAAAGTATGATATAGAAATTGAAGGATATTCAAAGATTAGATCTTGGAAGTACTTTTAAAAATTACAATAAATAATTCTTGGAGAATTAAAGACTATTCTCAAGGAGATAAAGTCAAAATTTGCAATTAGGCTAGTAGTGCAAGGCACACCTTACTTCAATATTCTGGAAACCCGAGGCTTGGTCAAAGGCAACTGGAATATTGAAAATGACAAAGGTAAAATCATTATAGTCTTCTTGGAAGATAAATGACATATCCCAAAATGTCTGCACAATTGTGGCAAACGGAATCGCGAAGCGTGACTGTCGTTTGGACAAAGCAGACATGAAGGAATTGAAGACGAGCAAGGCTCTGACTTCAAATATGTTTGTCAAAATTATGTTCATTACTAGTATTAAAATTGGATTTTTTAGATACTTGATATGGTACATAATAAATATATATATTGATGTTCAGAATCTGCTATGAGCAGGATTAGAGAACTGTTATAATGTAACTAGTTTGACTAGATACATTATCTCTTTATCAGTGTTTAACCCACTGCGGGTGAACCTTTATATTTTAGAACACTAAAGTGTTTTATTATATAAGGATGATATTGAGATAAACACATTAGATGTGAATAACAGAATTTATATTTTGAATATAAATAAATCTCAAATATATATATAATGACAAACAAATAGCTCAAAATGATTTGATCAGAAGAAACTAATTATGGCATGGCTTGTCTGGGACACAATCGAACAAGACTCGTATATCCACACTTTCGAAGAGTGGGTACTCGGACTGTTTTGTTTCCAATCAAATAAAGTCTACGAATCTAGTTTATTGGGCAATGTGCCTAAAACACTGTTTAATTGGTAATAGTGTAAGTGCCACCGATCTGTTAGCCCTATTCATGGTGAAGTTAGTGGGCCCATATCTAGCTAGGCTAGATGTGAACATGAATATTTCGTGACCTTACGGATGTGGCATCGCGTTATGGTTATGTGTTTCTTTTGAAGAACACGAATCGGAAACTTTTAGAGTTTCGATACGAAATAGACAAACAGATCGACTATAGTATTATACCGTCACGGTAAGACCGTAATGGAAAATACTTAAGCAGTAAGTTTCTTATATACTTGAAAGAGTATAGTATTCTTTCAAATGAGGACTCCTCCCGGAACACGTCAAAGTGACGGTGTGTCCGAACGGATTAACCGAATCATGTTAGACATGATAAGGCTAATCATGAGTCGCTCTGAGCTACCATTTCCTTCAACGGATAAGTTTTAACAGTGCAATAACTTATTTAGAATAAGGTTCCATAATAATCTGTTTGACAGATTACATATTAGATATGAACGGGAAAGAAACCGGGTTTCTCATTCCTGACCATTTGGGATGCTAGGCATATGTTTGGATGATAAGTGTCAATTGTAGGCTATCCTAGGGATACCATAAGTATTGTACTTATACATCTCACAAGAGAACAATTAGATTGTTGCTCGCCATGTGGTTTTCCTAAGAGAAATACCAATATGCAGTGGTAAGTGGGAGGATAGTAAAACTCAATGAAAAATCGGAGTAATACTATTCCTGGCACCGATATATAATGGAACATAAATAGTTCATCAAGGATGAAACTATTCCATTAATCTTCGAATACACAAGAACCGCGTAGATCGGAGAGAGTCAGAAAACAACCTGGGGTATGGGTTTCTGATCTCACCTAATAAAGATGTTAATCTTTTAAGGTATACCAACTGATTAAGTATTAGCGATACAAGGTATCTTTTAAGGTATACCAACTGGTACTTTATAAGTCTTCAAGGAAGACATACATGGAAGTGTTGGATAATATGACCTATAGCGTCACTATTTGTACAGATCACGGTGTTGTTGTACAAATTAACTATGTGACAAAGAAATTGCACTCTCATAATTTGTGATTAGATCACCATAGATGTATAAATGAAGAGAGGTCCATATGATTCGTTCCTGGATTGAGATGATATGAGACAGTATCAGTCCACGAAGGATTAATCATTAAATATCCCTAGTCGTAGTATTATCGAGACAGGACATCGACAATGCGGAATAGGCTAGTATTGCACTTGTGCGCGTTGTGAGGGCACAACGGCATAGTTCTCATATATATAAGTATTGGATACTTATGCAAGTGCGATAGGAGGTTGTGTTTCATCGATAGACCCCTCGGAATCCCATTGGTATTATGACTATGTGTCTATGGGAGGCCGAAATCAAGGTAGGTGTGTATGGTCTTAACCTGAGACTTACATCGCTAATACTTACGATAATCGATAGACTTTGGTCTTGGTGGTACAGGGCTTTAACCGGTTCTGCGTACACCACTTCTGGGTTTATCAGAGAGTCGTAGTGTATTGGGTGTGATGTCAAGACGAAAGTATCACTTCAGTCATAGTGGAGATGATGTAACGCAGGATACGGTACTAGTGCTCTTGAGTGTTGCGCAACCAATCGGGATATTGTGACCAGGTCATGAATATCCGATTATAGAGACTATGTTACCAGACATCCGACATGTGCTTCGGACGGGGCAGACACTTATCCAGCCCCAGCCCTAGCACGTGACTATCCGATACTGGGCCGATATACACAATACTACGGTATACTACGCTTGATACAGATCTATATATTCCTGTAAGAATATTTCTGGAGAATTGGGTAGGCATGGCGCTTTGCTAGAAGCCAACCTTGTCTTGTAAATCGGTATAAACGTAGTACGCGATACTTACGTGTTCGGATAGTCCGACGACCGTATTTACTGCCAACATATCCGGAGATCTCATGGGTCGGTTCCTGAAGATTCACCGATGACGTATGACTCGCACTTTAATTAATCTGGGATTAATTCGATGAGAGAGAAAATTAATCTGGGATTAATTACGGAGATATTTTATCTCGGATAAAATATCGTTAAAGAGAGAGACGATTAATTTGGAATTAATCGTTAAATTAATATATTCGATATATTATAATGAAATTAGATTTCGACGCGGAATTGAAATTAAATTTTAATTCGGGCGAACGAATTAATTTAGAATTAATTCATTAGCGATGTGAATAGTGAATTCGCTAGGCGTAATCATTTAATTACGACGCAACGAAAAATTCGTTAATTTGGAATTAGCGAACCCGAGCCCGAGATTGTTTGCGAGCGCATTCGCATTTCGAATTCGAGTGCGGCACGCAAGTCAAATCAAGCGTCAAATCGCAAGTCACATCAAGCGTCAAATCACATGTCACTTTGAGTGATGTGACATTTGAGTGATTGATGTGAGTTGATTTGTGGTGATTGACAAGCATTTAATGCTTGCTTTATGGAAATTAAAGAAATGGTAAATGGTTTTATTATATTTTGGAAATTATATAAACCTTTTACAATTTTTTATTTTCCAACTCATTCTCTCTCTTCATTTTCGGTCTTCACCATTTTTGGAGCCAAAAACTCTCCTCTCTTTCCTCTCTCTTCTTCACGATTTCTTCACTGGTTTTTTAGCAAAAACCGTGAGTTCAAGAGGTGAAAGAAATGATCTTGTTGCAAGATCTTTGTGCTAGCACACTCCATGAGTCTATACAAAGGTGATAGGGAAATGTCTTCATGAGCTTGGAATCACCTTGATAAGCTTGGAGCTTGGAGCATCAATGGAGGACCACCCAAAGCCGAAAATGGAGCTGCAGTTCACTGCATTGCCGAGCTTGGAGGGAGGTAGAAACTTGAAGGCAGTTCGGTTTTTGTATTTGTTGCTCTCTACCGATCAATGTGAGTTATTCCGCACCTCCTTTGATATGTATTCAACTCGTTTATGATGCATGATTTATGATCCTTGGGACTTGATTGAAACTCAACAATGGTATCCAGAGCCATTTGTGCATAAAACGAATTTAGGGTTCTTAGCAAAATTTGGGGCTTTTTGATTTAAGCATGATTTTGACAAATTGTTTGTTTAAGAATGCTTGTATATGAATAACTTAGAGTTATATGTAATCAATTTGAAGAAAAATTAATTGGATTGATTTTCCCCAATTTGCTTATTGTTGGCCAAAACTTTAATTTGGGTAAACTTGATTTTGAGCATGTTTAATGAAATTGGATGATTTAGAATGCTTAAAGTATGTTTAATTGAGGATTGATTGGATCAATTTGTTGAAAAAGTGTTTGGAACAATTTTCCCCAAATTGCTTATGTTGGCCGAATTTAGTAAGTGCCCTAATGTCTTGGATTTTTGATTTTTTGTTCATTGGATGACTTGGAAATCATTTAGGGATGTTGAATTTATGTTTAATTTGGTTCAATTGGATTGAATTTGATTTGGACATAATTTTCCCCTTATGGCCGAGACTTTAGCATGTGTTTATTGGGTTTGATTTTGATCAAATTATGTTGGACATGATTAATTGATGATAAGCTTGATTAATTGGACAAATTTAGTGTTTTGGAACTTTGATTTGGGTAATTAATAATGCTATACACTTTAGGTAATTTAATTGGGAAATTTGGAATTTTTGGAATTAAATTATTGGGCCTTAAAATTGGATTTGGGCTTTTAAAGTTGTTATTGGGTTTATTGGACTTTGTTGTACAAAGTTGGTTTAGGCCAAAATTGGTTGGATCCAATTAGGCCCAAAACCGCTTCCAAAAGGCCCAAATGCGACTAATGAACCTTTAACGTTTAATTGGGCCTAAATTAATTTATGTGCTTATGGGGTAACTCCCAGATTGGATTTTGGTTATTCGGTTTGACCCGAGTTGACCAAAAGTCCACGCCTTAAGAAATTAATTAAAAGCCCATTGGACTTTAATTAAGTTGACGTTGGACGTTAATCGGGCTTTGAGACCCATAACAATTGAATTTGGAATTTAATTCGCAAAAGGTTTATTAATAAAGTGTGATATTTAATTTGGAATTAAATATAATTAGTGAATTAGAATAAATACAAATTGAATTGGATTTAATTGTGTAGTTTAATTTAATTCTAGAATTTGTACTTTAAGTACTTATTCGTAAAAACGAGTTTGACTCGAGCAAAATCAAATCGTTGTTTGAACATTGGATGATCACATAATTATCAAATTAATTAATTTGATTAGATTGATTGATAGCATGCTTTTGAGTGAATACATGGTTGTGATGCATGAATAATGTATATCGGATGGATATTAGATGGGTGGGGCAATTTTAGAAATTGTTGTAATAAATTTGATTTATTAATTGGACCTGTGTGTCCAGCCCTTATCACCTTCTATTCTTTGTATTTTCTTCTCACCTATTCCCCTCAATGTAAATGAGGTTTCTTTAGAAGTGTAGTGTAACGGGTAGAAGAAATATTTGTGCTAGCGGGAGAGAGAGAAAGTGAGAGATTTGATCTAGGATCAATGTGTAAAATATCCATCCGCATATCATTATTATTTTATCATATGCGCTTTATTATGTGTTTAGAATGCATGTTTAAGGGTGTATGATGATGAGACCTTAACAAAGATAATAAATTGGTTGCCAATTTGCACACGAAAAGCCCTCATCAAATATCATGCGTCTTTTCCTTCCATTGAGTGATTCTTGCTCAAGATCCTAGATTGGCATGGGTTGTTGGCCAAAGTCAAGCCCTTGTCCGTCGAAGATGTGTTTGAATCACGAGGCTTTGTTCCATATTGGTGTCATGTCCAAGTTGTGGTTTGTTGGCCAAAGTCAAGACCATTTCTTGTCCATCGACATTGATTACGAAGCTTCCATGGTCAATGGGTCCGTGCTTGACTGGGATCACTAGGTTTGTTGTGCCAAAGCCAAGGCCTAGTTGATTCAGAGGAAAAAGGTTAGGGTATATATTCGATATATAGGCATATATATGATATATGTTTAGGACTTGGATGTCCACCTACTGGATCTAGGAGTTGGATGAGATCCAATTGATCTTAGAGATCTACCTAGTTAATTATCATACAATTTGTTGGCCAAAGTCAAGATTGTGTGATATTTAACGGGATTCTAGCCCACTAGGAAACACGGTTTCCCGAGTACTCGACAGAGGGTTAGAGGCTCGACGAAAAATAGTGGGAGGCAAGAATTGAATTTGCAATATTCGTTCAATTACTCGCCATACGCGCTCATTCAAATTATTTCGTCGTAATATTAAATGTTAGTTGGACTAATATTTAAATTGTTGTTTTAATAAACAGTTGGACTGTATTATACTTGATTATATATAATTGGATTATATTAATCAATATATTTGAATTAATTAATTTCAGTTTACAGTTGATTTTATAATTGGATTATAGTAATCAATGTAATTGAGGTTAATTAATTTGGATTATATTTGATTATATAGTTGGACTATTATAATCATTATAATATATATAGTACCACTAATCGTTGATTAAATAGTTGGACTATTGTAATCAAGATAAAATTGAAAAGTTGGATATTTAAAATATAATCTGGGATTAAAATATTTTAAATAATTTAATTTTCAAATTGGGATAAATAATAGGTTACTTATTTGATAAAATAACTTATTATACCTTAAGCCCTAAATTAAGCAAAATAAGTAGAGCATAAAATCTTTGGAAGATTTATGTGATGATGACTTTAATGCTTAATTTAATATACTTGTCATAAATCTAATTTTAGATTTAAGAAATATTAAAATTGCAATTTATAATTCTTGGAGAATTAATTGACTATTCTAGAGGAGATAAAGTCAAAGTTTGCAATTGGGCATGTAGCACGAGGTGCACATCGTTTCGATATTCTAAAAACCAAGGCTTGGCCTAAGGTTCCTAAAATATTGAAAAGGATAATTGACATATACCAAAGTGACTACCATTTGGATATGGCAGACACGAAGGAATTAAAGAAAGGGCAAGGCTCTGACTTTAAAAATGTTTGTCAAAGTTATGTTCACAACTAGTATTGAAATTAGATTTTAAATACTTAGTGTGGTACATAAAATATATGTATTGATGTTCAGAATCTGCTTTGAGCAGGATACTGACTTCAAGCTGAGATTGCTCTGCGAATCGGAAACGGGACGAAAGTCGCTGTTTCGACCGTAGATACCTAAGTTTAGGAACTACCCTTTGGGTGTGTACTTAAATTAGGAACTGTTATAATGTAACTAGTTTGACTAGAGACATTATCTCTATATCAGTGTTTAATCCATTGTGGATAAACCT
Source organism: Zanthoxylum bungeanum (assembly GCA_019454045.1). NCBI lineage: Eukaryota > Viridiplantae > Streptophyta > Magnoliopsida > Sapindales > Rutaceae > Zanthoxylum > Zanthoxylum bungeanum. The sequence goes on along the minus strand of SKCR01048289.1, from coordinate 4,051 downwards.
TTATATTCTAGAACACTCAGTGTTTCATTATATAAAGATGATACTGAGATAAACACATTAGATGTGAATAACATAATTTATATTTTGAATATAATAAAAATCTCAAAACATATAAAATGACAAATAAATAGCTCAAATTGATTTGATCAAATAGAGACTTATTTGTGGCATTGTTGTCTAGGTCAGAATTAAACAAGACTCGTATATCTGCACTTTCGAAGAGTGGGTACTCGGACTGTTTTGATTCCAATCAAATAAAGTCTACGAATCTAGTTTAATGGGCAATGTGCCTAAAACACTATTTACTTAGTAAAAGTGTAAATGCCACCGATCTATTAGCCCTAGTTCATAATGAAGCAATTGGGCCCATGTCTAGCTAGGCTAGAGTAGATATGAATATTTCGTGACCTATACGGATGTGGCATCGCATTATGGTTATGTGTTTCTTTTGAAGAACACAAATCGGAAACTTTTAGAGTTTCGACACGAAATAGACAAACAGATCGGCTATATGTATTATACCGTCACGGTAAGACCGTAATGGAAAATACTTAAGCAATACGTTTCTTATATACTTGAAAGAGTATAGTGTTCTTTCAAATGAGGACTCCTCCCGGAACACGTCAAAGTGACGGTGTATCCGAACGGATTAACCGAATCATGTTAAACATGATAAGGCTAATCATGAGTCGCTGTGAGCTACCATTTCCTTCAACGGATAAGTTTTAACAGTGCAATAACTTATTTAGAATAAAGTTCTATTAATAATTTGTTTGACAAATATCATATTAGATATGAACGGGAAAGAAACCGGTTTTCTCATTCCTGACCATTTGGGATGCTAGGCATATGTTTGGATGATACCAAACTAGAACCCAAATTGGATAAGTGTCAATTGTAGGCTATCCTAGGGATACCATAAGTATTGTATTTATACATCTCACTAGAGAACAATTAGATTGTTGCTAACCATGCAGTTTTCCTGAGAGGAATACAGACATGCAGTGGTAAGTGGGAGGATAGTAAAACTCGATGAAAATCAGAGTAATACTATTCAAGGCACCTATTCCTAATGGAACATAAATAGTTCATCAATGATGAAACTATTCCATTAATCTTCGAGTACACAAGAACCGCGTAGATCGGAGAGAGTCAGAAAACAAACTGGGGGTATGGGTTTCTGATCTCACCTCATAAAGATGTTAATCTTTTAAGGTACACCAACTGATTACGTATGAGGTAGTGATACAAGGTATCGACTCCCTATTATGACAAAGTGTCATGAGTCCAAAATGGATTCCATGTATATCAACAAGTTTGGATACTAGTTGATGTACCATAAGGCATTGTGCCTATTGGTACTTATAAGTCTTCAAGGAAGACATACATGAAAGGCAACATACCAACGTACTAAGCTAGGCTTGTAAAGAAAAGGTAGAGTTATCAACATTGTGTTGATTACGACGAAACCTTTTACATGTTGCCATTGTAAATCCATTTGGATAATGCTTGCTAAAGCTGTGTATTTCATTTATGAAATATGACAGCTTAACGGAAAATCGCTTTCCTGAAAAGGAAACCTTTCGGAGGATGTTTATAACATCCTATCGGTTTTGTCGTACCATAACAAGCAAACAAGTTTTGCAGGTTATTCGATCCATGTTTGGATTGAAGCAAGCATAGGTTCTAGGAATTATCGTTTTGATGTAATCATAATGGAGTATGATTTAATTCAAAACGAAATGATTCTTGTGTGTATAAGGAGGTTAGTGGGAGAGCACTGATAATGAAATTCCCATAAAGCAATCGGTGAAAGCTTGGCTTTCATAAGAAATTCTCCGTAGAATTCTGGGGAGTAACAACCTTTATTCAAGGAATAAAGATCTACTGGGATAGATTTGGAGTTGTTAACACTCTCTGGGAGATTGTTGTTGAGTTTCAATCAAGTCCCAAGATCATAAATCATGCATAAAAACGAGTGAATACATGTCAAAGGAGGTGCGGAATAAACTCACATTGATCGGTTGGATGCTACGAAGATGGACCAAATTCGCACTTCATGTTTCTACCTCCATCAAGCTCGGTTTTTGACTCCTGTGAACTGCTGGACTGGTCGGTTTTGGTCCTCTTTGCGTCTCCAAAAATCGGCCATGGGTGGTCTCCATGGAAGCTCCAAGCTTCAAGCTCGAAAATTGATTCCAAGCTCATGAATTCGTTTCCCTATCACCTATGTATAACCCAAGGTGTGCTAGCACTTCATCATCTTCCTTGCTTCTCCTTTTTGCTCGGCAGAAAACCAGAAAAACATGGAAGAGAATCGGTCACCATGACCATGAGAAGAGGAGAGGTGGTTTTTGCTCCAAAAGCTAAAAACCGTATGTCTTACAAGAGAGAGAAAAATAATGCCTTTTTGTATTACCTTTTCTTTTATTTTTTTATTTACCAAGTAAAAAGAAAAATAAAAGAATATACAAAACTTTAATAAAAGTCAAAAAGCAAAAAGCAAATAATGCTTTTCATCTTTTCACACATCATTTCTACTTTTTCACATCAAGTCACTTTATTAAAGTGACAACTTGTCATGTCACATCACTCAAAGTGACAAGTGATTTGACAATTGATGCGACTAGTGATTTGACGCTTGATGTGACTTGCGTGCCGCGCTCGAATTCGAAGTACGAATGCGCTCGCAATCACTCTCGGGCTCGGGTTCGTTAATTCCAAATTAACGAATTTTCCGTCGCGTCGTAATTAAATGATTACGCCTAGCGAAATCACTATTCACATCGCTAACAAATTAATTCTAAATTAATTCGTTCGCCCGAATTAAAATCCAATTTTAATTCCGCATCGAAATCCAATTTCTAATAATATATCAAATATATTATTTTATCGATTAATTCCAAATTAATCGTTCTCTCTCTTTAATTAATATTTTATCCCAGATAAAATATCTCCGCCATTAATCCCAGATTAATTTTCTCTCTCTTCTAATTAATCCTAGATTAATTAAAGTGCGAGTTATACATCATCGGTGAATCTTCAGGAAGCGACCCATGAGATCTCCGGATATGTTGGCAGTAAATACGGTCGTCGGATTATCCGAACACGTAAGCACCTCGTACTACGTTTTATACCGATTTACAAGACAAGGTTGGCTTCTAGCAAAGCGCCATGCCTACCCAATTCTTCAGAAATATTCTTACAGGAATATATAGATCTGTATCAAGCGTAGTATACCGTAGTATTGTGTATATCGGCCCAGTATCGGTTAGTCACGTGCTAGGGCTGGGGCTGGATAAGTGTCTGCCCCGTCCGAAGCACATGTCGGATGTCTGGTAACTAGTCTCTATAATCGGATATGCATGACCTAGTCATAACATCCCGATGGTTGCGCAACACTTAAGAGCACTAGTACCGTATCCTGCGTGACATCATCTCCAATATGACTGAAGTGATACTTCCGTCTTGACATCACACCCAATACACTACGACTCTCTGATAAACCCAGAAGTGGTGTACGCAAAACCGGTTAAAGCCCTGTACTACCAAGACCAAAGTCTACCGATTATCGCAAGTATTAGCGATGCAAGTCTCAGGTTAAGACTATACACACCTACCTTGATATCGGCCTCCCATAGACACATAGTCATAATACCAATGGGATTCCGAGGGGTCTATCCAGAGCGAAGCTGTTTCCCGTACCATCGGTGAAACACGACCTCCTATCACACTTGCATAAGTATCCAATACTTATATATATGAAAATTATGCCGTTGTGCCCTCACAACGCGCACAAGTGCAATACTAGCCTATTCTGCATTATCGATGTCCTGTCTCGATAATACTCCGGCTAGGGATATTTAATGATTAATCCTTCGGGGACTGATACTGTCTCATATCATTCTCAGTCCAGGAACTAATCATAGGGACCTCTCTTTATTTATATATCTATGGTGATATAATCACAATGATGAGAGTGCAATTTCCTTGTCACATAGTTAATTTGCTACAACAACACAATGATCTGTGCAAATAGTGACGCTATGGG
>SKCR01048288.1:0-40467 GCA_019454045.1 Zanthoxylum bungeanum | reverse complement strand
CGATCAATGTGAGTAATGTTTCCGCCTTATTCCTTTGATGTATTCATGCGTTTTTGTGCTTGATTTTGTTAATCTTGGGACCTATATTAGAACTCAACAATGGTATCTTGAGCAGCTATTATCAAGCATGAAAAAGTTAGGGTTTAAAATGGGGATAATCAATTGAAGCATGATTTGGTAAATTGGATGATAAGTATGCTTGTATGTTGATGAATTGAAGTTGTGTATGATCAATTTCATGAAATTGGATTGGATTCAATTTTCCCCAAATTTTGGGCATGACAAATTGGGTAAAACGAATTTGGGCATGTTTTGATGAAATTGTTTGTTATAGTATGCTTAAATGAGTTGGTATTAATGATTGATTAGATCAATTTGAAGAAATTATGTTTGGAACAAATTTCCCCAATTTTTTATGTTGGCATAAAGTGACAAATTTGGGGTAAACTGATTTTGAGCATGTTTGATGAAAAATGGATGATTTAGAATGCTTAAAGTATGTTTAATTGAGGATTGATTGGATCCATTTGTTGTGAAAAAAGTTTTGGAACAAATTTTCCCCAATTGCTTATGTTGGCCGAATTCAATTAAATTTGAATTCATTGTGTTTTTTGTATTTTGATTCATTAGATGAGTTTAATTGATTTGGGAAATGATGATTGTGGATTCAATGGATTGAAACCGAATCGGATTTGAAAAACCCCTAATTGCCGAGAACAAAAGCATGTAAAATGGGTTTGATTTTAATAAATTGTGTTGGACACTATTTGTCATTAAAGTAATGATTAAGTATGCTAATTGATGTTTTAGAAATATTAATTGGGTGGTTAATTGTGTATTACACTTAGGTTAATTAATTAAGGAATTTAGAATTTTATAAGTTAATTAATTTGGGCTTATTTTGGAAATTGGGCCTTATAGGTTGTAATTGGGCTTTTGGGCTTGGTTGTACCAAGTTAGGTTTAGGCCAATTTGGTTGGATCCAATTGGGCCTAAAACCGCATCCATAAAGTCCAATATGACTTAATGGACTTTAATTATTTAATTGGGCCTAATGGGCCAAAATTAATTTAAAGGCTTATGGGGTAACTCCCGGATTGGATTTTGGTTATTCGTTTGACCCGAGTTGACCAAAAGTCCACGCCTTATAGAAATTAATTAAAAGCCCATTGGACTTTAATTAAATAAACATTAGACGTTAATCAGGCTTTGACACCCGTTGCGATTAAATTTGGAATTTAAATCGTAAAGGTTCGTTAATAAAAGTGTAATATTCAATTGGAATTAAATTGTGAATTAGAATAAATGCGTATTAATTGGATTTAATTATGTAGTTTAATTTATTCAAGAATTCGTACTTTGAGTACTTATCACAAAACGAGTTTGACTCGAGCAAAAATCAAATCGTTGTTTGAACATTGGATGATCACTAATTATCAGATTAATTAATTGGACTAGATTGATTGATAACATGCTTGTATGAATACATGGTTGCGATGCATGAATAATGTATATCAGATGGATATAGTCGGGTGGGACAATTTTGGAAATTGTAATAAAATTGATTTATTAATTGGACCTGCGTGTCCAGCCTTATCACCTCTATACTCCTTGTATTCTCTTCTCACCTATTCCCCTCAATGTAAATGAGGTTTCTTTAGAAGTGTAGTGTAACGGGTAGAAGTAAATACATGTGCTAGCTTTGGAGAGAGAAAATGAGAGATTTGATTTAGGATCAATGTAAAGTATCCATCCGCATATCATTATTATTTTATTTCATATGCGCTTTATTATGTGTTTAGAATGCATGTTTAGGGTGTATGATGATGAGACCTTAATAAAGATAATAAATTGGTAGCCAATTTGCACGCGAAAAACCCTCATCAAATATCATGCGTTTTTTCCTTCCATTGAGTGATTCTTACTCAAGATCCGAGATTGGCATGGGTTGTTGGCCAAAGTCAAGCCCTTGTCCGTCGAAGATGTTTTTGAATCACGAAGCTTTGTTCCATATCATGTCTTGTCAAGTTGTGGTTTGTTGGCCAAAGTCAAGACCACTTCTTGTCCATCGACATTGATTACGAAGCTTTCCATGGTCAATGAGTCGCGCTTGACTGGGATCACTAGGTTGTTGTGCCAAAGCCAAGCTTAGTTGATTCAGAGGAAAAAGGTTAGGTAATACATGGATTGTATTTGCAATATATAAGATATATGTTTGGATTTGGATTGGATATCGCCTACTGATGTAGGGGTTGGTGCTCAGAGCGCCAATTCCCGGTTGTATTTTGTTAAATACTTCTGTAAAACATTATTATTAGTAATAATATATGCAGTTTCTATAATATAATCTAATCTTTTATATGGTAAAGACGTAATGACCCTAGAATGATTAGTCATGATACAGTTGCAAAAGCGTCGCAACGGACATTGAGTCGTATCATGACGTTGTCATTCTCAGACAGTTCCTGGTCAAGGTTTACACTACTTGGTCAGTATAGTAAACCCGTTGAGACCGGTACATGTCGTATACTGGAATATATGATTCCAATGGTTTCTCAATGAACCATAAGTCTTGGAGACTAGTATAGACGTGTAGGTGTTTATAGTGGATAAACACTGAACGACTCACCGAAGATTCTTAATGGATGGTACACCAGCGTCAATAAGAATCTTCTTGGGTTGAGTAGCACTTGTGATTCTTAGACTTGAGATGCCATTGTGGGCACATGAGACATCTTCTACACTTAGACGGCAGTCACGTCACCGATCTATTTAGATCAGACCTCCGCCTGTTCGTTGGGTGTAGATAGATCCTCAGGGTGTCCTATGTGTATCAAGATAGGATCCGTCAGTTCTGTGTACCAGAGCATAGGTAGTCCATATGATTAGCAATCAGATAAAACCATGGGCCCGTGGTAAGTTTAGAAGCTAGTTCTAAACATTCTTTTTGAGATTGCTAATAGAATAGTCGACTGGATAATCCCGATAGAGATTTGACGTTCATATCTATATCTCTGGGATTTATCCGGATACCTGTGACGGAGGAATTATACATTTGCGATGACCTCGACCTGTATGGTTTAGCGAGATTATCCGTGATCGTCATAATCTACGGGTGGATAGATTATGGACATGAAATTTGATTTCGTGACGGATATACCTGAACCTAGAGAGTCTCAATAATGAAACATACTCGTTGAGCACTAGAGCAACATAAATAAATAATATTGATTATTTATAAAGTCGTTTAATGGTTAAACGCAAGATACATGCTAAAGACACTAGATAGTCATTTACTAATTATTGTGTATTTACATTTAATACTTGATTAATTTAAATACACATTAATTAATAGTCAAAATGAGTTATTTGACTTATTTCCTAAATGAATATATGTTTTTAATATTTAATGTAAATATTATACATATATTTAATATATTTGTATTTGATTAATTAATTAATTATTTAATTGTTAAATGATTAAATTAATTAAAATATAAATATCTTATGTTAGGATAATTAAAGTAATGACATTAGTTGCAATTGTTGACCAAAATAAATATCTAATAAAGGTTATAAAAGATATTTATGCAAGTTGATTTACTAATAATGCAAATGAAATTGAAATTACAATTTTGGTGAATTTGGTATGCTAATTTCGGCCAAGGCAAAAGTTGCACATATAAATTGTTTTTTCATTTTCATTTCATTAACCTAATACACTTTACCAAAACAAAGTTCCATTGAAGAAAGACAAAGAAAGAAAGTGAAGGGAAAAAGAAAAACCTAAAGAAAAGCTTGGATTTTGTAAGTTTCTTAAACTTGCTATTAGAAAGGAATTTGTTCCTTATGATCTAGGCTATCTCTCATGAGTTTCTTAAGTTATTCTTTTCTTTATTTCTTGTGGTTTTTGATGATGGAAATTTTTTGAAAGTGTTGAGCATGTATGATGAACAAAGAATGTAACTAGTGTAGTTATATGTATTCTTTTAAGGTTTATGAAACCATGTTGCTATTCTAGAGTTGTTGACCCACTCTTAAATGACCTAGATTTGATCTTGAGTTGATTTTCTTGATTGTTGATTGATTGATTGATTGATGATGATGAAGATTGATGATGATTGAAACATTTGATTTAATGTAATTAGCCTAATTTGTCCATTTGTGGAAATTGAAAAATTAGGGTTTCCAACTAATTCCAAATTTGGGGGTTTTCATATATGTTGAGCATTTGGGTGTGTATATGATGCATGCAAAGTTTCATGTTGATTGGATTTCATTTGGATGAGTTTTGAAGCATGAAATGACCAAATGGTCAACTGGGCACCATTTGGTGCTCTCGGCATTTGTAAGGAAATTTGGGGATTTTGTGGCTTTTGGTGTTTTGATGTTTTGAACATGCTAAGTTCATCTTTAGAAATGATTAGAATCATTCAAAATTGATTGGATCAATTTCGGACTAAAATGGACAAAATACCATATAAGGGTAATTGGTAATTCACTTGAATTTGATTCATTTGAAATTTTATTTCATTATTTGATTATGGGTAATTAAATAATGTGTTTATTTATTTAATCCAAGAAAAAGTTTTGAAATCTGAAAATCGGATTTTCACCGCTTCCGCTGCGTTACCGGATTCACCCCTAAATAACCCCTTCAAAATGGTATCAGAGCAAGTCTGATTCTAGGCCACTTAAATGCTTAGCCTACATTGAATCAATGTTTAATCATGTTTTCTTGATTTATGCATGCTTATTAGGAACTAATTTGATTAGATTTAGGGTGTATGACACTTAGCGGAAAATCCCTAATAATAAGGTTTAAATGTAATTTGTATTTGATGCATGTTATATGGTCCGTCTTGTCAATACGGTTTATGAATACTTCTTTGTGACTACATCCGAGACTGACCGTGCCTGCTGTGAGGGTGTAGCCGATAAAGATTTATTTATACCGGATGTATATCTGATACTAGATAAATTCAAGTAAAAGCGGAATTCTGAACGTGCCCTAGCTGTCAGGATTACGTAAGTAACTTGAGTTTATCATTGACGAGTATTACCTTGGTACGTCTCCTTGTGGGCCTGCCTTCGCAGCGACAACGAGAAACGGCCAGGACCGGATACTTAGGAGTCACTGTTGAGTGATTGACAAATGAGTTGTCTACCTGATGAATATACGTAGGCGAGACCGTGCCTCTGCTGTGAGCTGAAATATATTCACGGGTCCACTTTCACTATTTATATTTAATTTAATTATTAAATATTTGTATTCTGTTTTGGGATTACAGTATTGCATGATTTAGTGGGAGGGGCATATTAGATTAAAAATCCATGATCTAGTTTATGCTTTTGATATTATATGAAACTGCTTTATTTCTGCTAACCGTTTTTCGTGATCTATATGATAGATTTGCGATGGCGGGTCAATCCACAAACCAGTTTGCGCGTATGTTAGATGCGAACAAACTAAAAGGCGCTGAGAACTTTACGGACTGGGAATTGGATTTGAGGATTGTCCTCGATTCCGAAAAGTTGGGTTATGTTCTTGAGGGTCCGTTGCCCCTTGCAGTGGGTGAGGATGCTTCAGAGGAGGAACGCCAAGTTTTTGAAGCTTGGAAGAATGATGATTTAAGGGTTAAATCATACATCCTTAGTTCGCTCTCTCCGAAACTCAAGCAACAATACTATGGAACATCAGATTCCTATAGTATGATAACACGATTAAGACAATCGTTCGAGAACCAGGAACAGGTTATTGTTCACAAGGTCGCCATGGAACTGTTCCATGCGCGTCTGGATGAGGGGCAAAGTGTTAGCCCACATGTTCTTCAAATGATCGATTTGATCGATCAATTGAGGCAACATAATCTCATCCTAAATGACATTCTCGGTAGGAGTGTCATTCTTGGTTCTCTGCCAGCTTCATTCCGCCAGTTTGTGATGTACTTCAACATGCACGGGACAGTCTGCACCTACCAGGAGCTACATAGGATGTTGCTCACGGCAGAAGAGGATCTGAAGAAGGGAGTACCGACTCGCCCACCTAGATCTACTTCTCTCTCTGCTTCTTCCCTAGGAATGTCCAAGGGAAAGAAGAAGAAAGGGAAGAAGAAGAAGGCCTTCGGTCCTCCACAGCAGGCGAAGATAGCTAAGCCCAAAAGGGCTTCTGAAGACAAATGCCACCACTGCGGCAAGGTCGGGCACTGGAAGAGGAACTTTCCAGATTACATTGCCTAGCTGAGGAGAGACAGAGCATCTACATCAGGTACTTTTATTTTTCCAGTTATTGATTTATCTTTGGCTTGTGAAGCCGTTACATCCAGCTGGATTTTAGATTCTGCTTGTCCCATTCACATTTGCAATTCGTTGCAGGTGCTGAAGGAAAGTAGGAGGCTGAAGCCAGGGGAGATGCAGTTGCGGTTCGGGAGTGGAGACTCTTTGGATGCAGTTGCAGTGGGAGTATGCGAGATCTCATTGCCGAATGGGACACTTTTGTTACATGACTGTCATTTTGTACCAGGATGTGTCGCTAATATTATATCACTTTTTGTACTTGATACAGAAGGATTTTGTATGAATATTAAGAATAGTTCTTTGTATTTATATGATAGAAATAATATTCAGATCCTTTGTTGTCCAAACCAGCATGGTCATTATACATTGCAAACTTCAAAAGATATATTAAATACTGGAGTTAATAAACGTAGATTACCTGTAATTAATAATACTGAACTTTGGCATATGAGACTTGGTCACATTGGCGTTAAACGCCTTACCCAATTGGTTAGGAATGGTTTGATATCAGATCTTACCATTGAATCCTATCCAACTTGTGAATCCTGTATTCAGGGTAAAATGACCAAGGCCCCATTTTCTGGTGTTGGACACCGTGCCACTAACTTACTGGAACTCGTACATTCTGATGTATGTGGTCCACTAAGTCAAACTGCTCACAGTGGTTTATTTACTTCGTTACCTTTACCGATGATTTGTCACGGTACGGTTATGTCTATTTGATGCGACATAAATCGGAAACCTTTGAAAAGTTCAAAGAGTTCCGAAATGAAGTAGAAAAACAGACTGGTAAATATATTAAATGCCTTCGATCAGATCGAGGCGGCGAATATATGAGTGGTGAGTTCATGGATTATATGAAGGAGAATGGGATTCTCGCTCAATATACTCCTCCAGGTACACCACAGCACAATGGTGTATCTGAAAGGAGAAATCGGACTTTATTGGATATGGTCCGATCGATGTTGAGTTTCACAGATTTGCCCTATTACTTATGGGGTTACTGTCTCTTAACAGCCGCACATCTTTTGAATAAGATTCCTTCAAAGGCTGTTCCTACGACACCGTATGAGATATGGTTCGGTAGGAGACCGAATCAATTAATTATATTAAGGTTTGGGGTTGTCCTGCCTATGTCAGGGTGACTCAGCAAAGTAAGCTTTCGCCTCGAGGGCAAAAGTTTAGGTTTGTTGGATATCCCTCAAAATACGAGGGGATATCTGTTCTATGATACCGAGCATCGAAATGTCTTCGTAGCTCGCTTCGCAAAATTTCTAGAAGTAGAATTTTTGTCAGAAGGTAGTGATCATAGAAGGGTTGAACTTGATGAAGTCCAACCTGAAAACAACGAACCAACGGAGGAACCTGAAGTTCAAGTAGATGAAGGACCTTCAACACACACACTCCGTAGGTCGGAAAGGGTATCTAGACCTCCTGAACGCTTGTATTTGATACAAGAAAAGAGTCTGGATGTTCTCTTAGTTGAAGAGACCGATCCTTTCACCTATAGAGAATCGATGTTGGACATCGACTCCGTGAAATGGCAAAGTGCCATGAAATCCGAGATAGATTCAATGCATGAAAATCAAGTTTGGGACTTGATTCCGCTTCCCGAAGGAATTGTTCCTATCGGTTGTAAATGGGTTTACAAAAGGAAGCGCGGGCCTGACGGTAAGGTTGAAACTTACAAGGCCCGACTGGTAGCAAAAGGTTACACGCAGCGACCTGGCGTCGACTACGATGAAACTTTTTCGCCGGTGGCAATGCTTAAGTCTATCCGGATTTTGCTTTCTATAGCTGCGTATCATGACTACGAGATTTGGCAAATGGATGTCAAAACGGCTTTTCTAAATGGGTTTCTTGATGAAGAAATCTATATGGAACAGCCGGAAGGTTTCACATCCAGCCAAACCTCGGGTATGGTTTGTAAGCTTAAGAAGTCCATTTATGGACTTAAACAAGCTTCACGAAGTTGGAATCTTCGATTCGACGAGATTATCAGATCGTCTGGTTTTCTTAAGAATTCGGAAGAATCCTGTGTGTATCAGAAGGCCAGTGGGAGCATGGTCGTATTTTTAGTCCTGTATGTTGATGACATCCTAATCATTGGGAATGATTTAGGAATGTTACAAAGCGTTAAAGCATATCTCTGTAAGAATTTCTCCATGAAGGACCTGGGAGAAGCTTCCTATGTTTTAGGGATAAAACTCTATCGAGATAGACAAAGGAGGCTGATTGGGTTATCCCAATCAACGTACGTAGATAAGATCTTGGAACGGTATAGCTTTGGTAACTGTAAGACAGCAAACATACCGTTCAGACATGGGATTCATCTTTCTAAGAAGATGTGTCCACAAACAGAAGATGAGAAGGTTAGAATGTCTAACCAACCTTATGCTTCGTGTTTGGGTAGCATAATGTATGCCATGTTATGTACGAGGCCTGATATCAGTTTCGCTGTTAGCGTAACTAGTCGATATCAGTCCAATCCAGGTAATGACCATTGGATGGCCATTAAACATATCCTAAAGTATCTTAAAGGTACTAAGGATAAGTTGATTATATATGGAGGAAACGAACTGCAGGTTAATGGGTATACAGACTCCGATTTCCAATCGGATCCCGATGATAGAAAGTCTACATCTGGATTTGTCTTTACCCTTAACGGAGGTGCAGTATGTTGGAAGAGTTCCAAACAGGGATCTACAGCTGATTCCACCACTGAGGCGGAATATATTGCAGCTTCTGAAGCCGCAAAGAGGCTGTGTGGATAAAGAACTTTATCACAGAATTGGGAGTTGTCCCAAGTATCGAGAATGCGATTCCGTTATACTGTGATAATACTGGAGCCATTGCGCAAGCAAAGGAACCGAGGGCGCATCAGAAGTCGAAGCATGTGGAACGCAAGTACCACATCATTCGAGAGATCGTGTCGCGAGGGGATATTGTCGTGTGCAAGGTACCGAGTGAAGACAACGTAGCAGACCCGCTGACGAAGGCCATACCTCCGAAGTTATTTGATAAACACGTGGAGTCGATGGGTATTAGATACAATCGATATTGGCACTAGAGCAAGTGGGAGATTTTGTAGGGGTTGGTGCTCAGAGCGCCAATTCCCGGTTGTATTTTGTTAAATACTTCTGTAAAACATTATTATTAGTAATAATATATGCAGTTTCTATAATATAATCTAATCTTTTATATGGTAAAGACGTAATGACCCTAGAATGATTAGTCATGATACAGTTGCAAAAGCGTCGCAACGGACATTGAGTCGTATCATGACGTTGTCATTCTCAGACAGTTCCTGGTCAAGGTTTACACTACTTGGTCAGTATAGTAAACCCGTTTGAGACCGGTACATGTCGTATACTGGAATATATGATTCCAATGGTTTCTCAATGAACCATAAGTCTTGGAGACTAGTATAGACGTGTAGGTGTTTATAGTGGATAAACACTGAACGACTCACCGAAGATTCTTAATGGATGGTACACCAGCGTCAATAAGAATCTTCTTGGGTTGAGTAGCACTTGTGATTCTTAGACTTGAGATGCCATTGTGGGCACATGAGACATCTTCTACACTTAGACGGCAGTCACGTCACCGATCTATTTAGATCAGACCTCCGCCTGTTCGTTGGGTGTAGATAGATCCTCAGGGTGTCCTATGTGTATCAAGATAGGATCCGTCAGTTCTGTGTACCAGAGCATAGGTAGTCCATATGATTAGCAATCAGATAAAACCATGGGCCCGTGGTAAGTTTAGAAGCTAGTTCTAAACATTCTTTTTGAGATTGCTAATAGAATAGTCGACTGGATAATCCCGATAGAGATTTGACGTTCATATCTATATCTCTGGGATTTATCCGGATACCTGTGACGGAGGAGGAATTATACATTTGCGATGACCTCGACCTGTATGGTTTAGCGAGATTATCCGTGATCGTCATAATCTACGGGTGGATAGATTATGGACATGAAATTTGATTTCGTGACGGATATACCTGAACCTAGAGAGTCTCAATAATGAAACATACTCGTGAGCACTAGAGCAACATAAATAAATAATATTGATTATTTATAAAGTCGTTTAATGGTTAAACGCAAGATACATGCTAAAGACACTAGATAGTCATTTACTTAATTATTGTGTATTTACATTTAATACTTGATTAATTTAAATACACATTAATTAATAGTCAAAATGAGTTATTTGACTTATTTCCTAAATGAATATATGTTTTTAATATTTAATGTAAATATTATACATATATTTAATATTTGTATTTGATTAATTAATTAATTATTTAATTGTTAAATGATTAAATTAATTAAAATATAAATATCTTATGTTAGGATAATTAAAGTAAATGACATTAGTTGCAATGTTGACCAAAATAAATATCTAATAAAGGTTATAAAAGATATTTATGCAAGTTGATTTCTAATAATGCAAATGAAATTGAAATTACAATTTTTGTTGCATTTGGTATGCTAATTTCGGCCAAGTGCAAAAGTTGCACATATAAATTGTTTTTTCATTTTCATTTCATTAACCTAATACACTTTACCAAAAACAAAGTCCATTGAAGAAAGAACAAGAAAGAAAGTGAAGGAGAAAAAGAAAAACCTAAAGAAAAGCTTGGATTTTGTAAGTTTCTTAAACTTGCTATTAGAAAGGAATTGTTCCTTATGATCTAGGCTATCTCTCATGAGTTTCTTAAGTTATTCTTTTCTTTATTTCTTGTGGTTTTTGATGATGGAAATTTGTTTAAAAGTGTTGAGCATGTATGATGAACAAAGAATGTAACTAGTGTAGTTATATGTATTCTTTTAAGGTTTATGAAACCATGTTGCTATTCTAGAGTTGTTGACCCACTCTTAAATGACCTAGATTTGATCTTGAGTTGTTTCATTGTGTTGAGACTTGAATTGGATGAAAGATTGATGATTGAAACATTTGATTTAATGTAATTAGCCTAATTTGTCCATTTTGTGGAAATTGAAAAATTAGGGTTTTCCAACTAATTCCAAATTTGGGGGTTTTCATATATGTTGAGCATTTGGGTGTGTATATGATGCATGCAAAGTTTCATGTTGATTGGATTTCATTTGGATGAGTTTTGAAGCATGAAATGACCAAATGGTCAACTTGGGCACCATTTGGTGCTCTCGGCATTTGAAGGAAATTTGGGGATTTTGTGGCTTTTGGTGTTTTGATGTTTTGAACATGCTAAGTTCATCTTAGAAATGATTTAGAATCATTCAAAATTGATTGGATCAATTTCGGACTACTAAAATGGACAAAATACCATATAAGGGTAATTTGGTAATTTCACTTGAATTGATTCATTTGAAATTTTATTTCATTATTTGATTATTGGGTAATTAAATAAATGTGTTTATTTATTTAATCCAAGAAAAAGTTTTGAAATCTGAAAATCGGATTTTCACCGCTTCCGCTGCGTTACCGGATTCACCCCTAAATAACCCCTTCACTGGATCTAGGAATTGGATGGGATCCAATTGATCTTCGAGATCTACCTAGTTAATTATCATACAATTTGTTGGCCAAAGTCAAGATTGTGTGATATTTAACGGGATCCTAGTCCACTAGGAAACACGGTTTCCCGAGTACTCGACAGAGGGTTAGAGGCTCGCCGAAAAATAGTGGGAGGCATGAATGAATTTGCAATACTCGTTCAATTACTCGCCATACGCGCTCATTCAAATTATTCGTCGTTAGATTAAATGTTAGTTGGACTAATATTTAAATTGTTGTTTTAATAAACAGTTGGACTGTATTATATTTGATTATATATAATTGGATTATATTATCAATATATATTTGAATTAATTATTTCATTTTACAGTTGATTTTATAATGGATTATAGTAATCAATGTAATTGAGGTTAATTAATTTAAATTATATTTGATTATATAGTTGGACTATTATAATCATTATAATAAATAGTACCACAAATCGTTGATTAAATAGTTGGACTATTAGAATCAAGATATAATTGAAAGATTGACATTTAAAACATAATCCTGGGGAAAATGTGTTTAAATGGTTTAATTTTCAAATTGGGAATAAAGTTTCAGGATGGTCCTGGAAATTAATATGTTATTTTATTTGATAAAATAATATATTAAGCTTGTAGCGCAAGGCGCACCTTAATTCGATATTCCAGAAACACGAGGCTTGGCCAAAGGCTTCTGGAATGTTGAAACAGGCAAAGGCAAAATCATTATAATCTTTTGGGAAGATAAAGAACATATCCTAAGAAGGAATAGAAGACGAGCAAGGCTCAGACTTCAAATATGATTTTCATAATTATGTTCACAACTAGTATTGAAATTGGATTTTAAATACTTAGTGTGGTACATAAAATATATTGATGTTCAGAATCTGTTTTGAACAGGATACTGATTTCAATAGAGATATATCTGTGAATTGGAAACAGGACGAAAGTCGCTGTTTTAACCGTAGATACCTGAATTTAGGAACTACCTTCAGGTTAGTACTTAAATTTAAAAACTGTTATAATGTATCTAGTTTGACTAGAAACATTATCTCTATATCGAGTATAACCCGCTGCGGGTGTACCTTTATATTCTAGAACACTAAAGTGTTTCATTATATAAAGATAATATTGAGATAAACACATTAGATGTGAATAACATGATTTATATTTTGAATATAAATAATATCTCAATTATATAACATGACAAATAAATAGCTCAAATTGATTTGATCAGTTAAGAAACTTAATTGTGGCATAGTTGTCAGGGACACTACTAAACAAGAATCGTATATCCGCACTTTTGAAGAGCGGGTACTAGGACTGATTTGATTCCATTCAAATAAAGTCTACGAATCTAGTCTATTTGGGCAAAGTGCCTAAAACACTATTTACTTGGTAAAAGTGTAAATGCCACCGATCTGTTAGCCCTACTTCATAGTGAAGCAAGTGGGCCCATGTCTAGCTAGGCTAGATATGGATATGAATATTTCGTGACCTGTATGGATGTGGCATCGCGTATGGTTATGTGTTTCTTTTGAAACACAAATCGGAAACTTTTAGAGTTTCGACACGAAATAGACAAATAGATCGGCTAAAGTATTAAACCGTCATGGTAAGACTGTAATGGAAAATACTTAAGCAATAAGTTTCTAGTTTTTATGAAAGAGTATAGTATTCTTTCAAAAAGGGACTCCTCCCGGAATACGTCAGTTTGACGGTGTGTCCGAACGGATTAACCGAATTTTGTTAGACATAATAAGGTTAATCACGAGTCGCTCTGAGCTACCATTTCCTTCAACGGATAAGCTTTAAACAGTGCAAGAACTTATTTTGAATAAGGTTCCATAATAATCTGTTTAACAGATATAATATTAGATATGAACGGGAAAGAAACCGGGTTTCTCATTCTTGATAATTTGGGTATGCTAGGCATATGTTTGGATGATACCAAACTAAAACCCAAATAGGATAAGTGCCAAATGTAGGTTATCCTAGGGATACCATAAGTATTGTACTTATATACCTCACAAGAGAACAATTAGATTGTTACTCACCATACGGTTTTCCTGAGAGGAATACCGATATGCAGTGGTAAGTGGGAGGATAGTATAACTCGATGGAAATCGGAGTAATACTGTTCAAGGCACTGAATCTTAATGGAACGTGAATAGTTCATCCAAGATGAGACTATTACCATTAATCTTCGAATACACAAGAACCGCGTAGGTCGGATAGAGTCAGAAAACAACCTGGGGTATGGGTTTCTGATCTAACCTCATAAAGATGTGAATCTTATTGAGGAATACCAACTGACTACGTATGAGGAAGTGATACAAGATATCAACTCCCCAATTATGGCAAAGTGCCATATAATCCGAAATGGATTCCATGTATATCAACCAATTTGGATACTAGTTGATGTACCACAAGGCATTGTGCCTAATGGTACTTAAAAGTCTTCTAGGAAGACATACATGGATGGCAACATACCAACGTATAAAGCAAGGCTTTTAACGGAAAGGTATCGTTATCAACATTGTGTTGATTACGATTCAACCTTTTACCTGTTGCCACGGTAAATCCATTTGGATAATGCAGGTTATTCGATCCATGATTGGATTTAAGCAAACATTAGGTTCTTACAATTATCGTTTTGATATAATCATAATGGTGTATGATTTAATTCAAAACGAAAATAATTCTTGTGTATATAAGGAGGTTAGTGGGAGCGCACTGACCTGGCTGTCCTATAAAATAATGATAATACGTCATTTCTTGGAAATGATATTCCCAATAAATAAATAAATATATATATATATATATATATATATATATATATATATATATATATCGGCGAAAGCTTGGCTTTTGGAATACTCTCCTAGAAACCGTACATTGAAAAATGTACAAGACCTGGTGTATCATACGCTTTGAGCATATGGATTCACAAACAGGCCAATCCGAGTGATAGTCACTGGATTAATATTAAGAACATCCGTTAGTATCTTAGAGAACTAAGGATGTTGTCTTAGTCTATGGAGAAGGAGAACTTGAAGTGACTGGGGTCACTGTAGCAAGTTTCCTATAACCGATAAAGACGACTAAAAGTCGCAAACGGTACTATATAGTTTGAATAACGGTACAGTGAGCTGGAAATCTTCCAAGCAAGATACTGTTACCGAATAAACAACAAATGCGGGTTGTTGCTGCAGCTGAAGCAGCAATAGAAGTCATTTGGGTCGATACAAATCTAATTAGATTAGATATAGTTCTGTTAGCAGCTGAGCTAGGCGTCAGCACAGGCTAAAGAATTAATGGTCTCATCAACGATCCAGATACATACTTAGATACTCATCTGATTCATTCGGATCATATATCGTGGCGATGTGATGATCGAATAAATCGCATCAAGATGATAATCATGCAAATCCGCTGACGAATGCATTTCTCAGCAGTTTGAGCCAATCGTACATAGTTCGGGTGTAGGACACTTGAGTGACTGGGTATGTGCCAAGTGGGAGATTGTTGGACAAAATGACCCATAGCGTCACTATTTGCACAGATCATTGTGTTGTTGTAGCAAATTAACTATGTGACAAAGGAGATTGTACTCTCATCATTTGTGATTAGATCACCTTACATGTATAAATGAAGAGAGGTCCCTATGATTAGTTCCTGGACTGAGAATGATATGAGACAGTATCAGTCCCCGAAGGTTTAATCATTAAATATCCCTAGCCGGAGTATTATCGAGACTGGACATCGATAATGAGAAATAGGCTAGTATTGCACTTGTGTGCGTTGTGAGGGCACAACGGCATAGTTCTTATATATATAAGTATTGGATACTTATGCAAGTGCGATAGGAGGTCGTGTTTCACCGATGGTACGGGAAACAGCTTCGCTCTGGATAGACCCCTCGGAATCCCATTGGTATTATGACTATGTGTCTATGGAAGGCCAAAATCAAGGTAGGTGTGTATAGTCTTAACCTGAGACTTACATCGCTAATACTTGCGATAATCGGTAGACTTTGGTCTTGGTGGTACAGGGCTTTAACCGGTTCTGCGTACACCACTTCTGGGTTTATCAGAGAGTCGTAGTGTATTGGGTGTGATGTCAAGACGGAAGTATCACTCCAGTCATAGTGGAGATGATGTCACGCAGGATACGGTATTAGTGCTCTTAAGTGCTGGCCGGCCATCGGGATATTATGACAAGGTCATGTATATCCGATTATAGAGACTAGTTACCAGACATCCGACATGTGCTTCGGACGGGGCAGACACTTATCCAGCCCCAGCCCTAGCACGTGACTATCCGATACTGGGCTGATATACACAATACTACGATATACTACGCTTGATACAGATCTATATATCCTGTAAGAATATTTCTGAGAATTGGGTAGGCATGGCGCTTTGCTAGAAGCCAACCTTGTCTTGTAAATCGGTATAAACGTAGTACCAGGTACTTACGTGTTCGGATAGTCCGACGACCGTATTTACTGCCAACATATCCGGAGATCTCATGGGTCGCTTCCTGAAGATTCACCGATGACGTATAACTCGCACTTAATTAATCTGGGATTAATTAGAAGAGAGAGAAAATTAATCTGGGATTAATCACGGAGATATTTTATCTGGGATAAAATATTAATTAAAGAGAGAGAACGATTAATTTGGAATTAATCGATAAAATAATATATTTGATATATTATTAGAAATGGATTTCGACGCGAAATTAAATTAGATTTTAATTCGGGCGAACGAATTAATTTAGAATTAATTCGTTAGCGACGTGAATAGTGAATTCGCTAGGCGTAATCATTTAATTACGACGCGACGGAAAATTCGTAAATTTGGAATTAGCGAACCCGAGCCCGAGAGTGATTGCGAGCGCATTCGTATTTCGAATTCGAGCGCGGCACGCAAGTCGCATCAAGCGTCAAATCGCTAGTCGCATCAATTGTCAAATCACTTGTCACTTTGAGTGATGTGATGTGACTTGACATGTTGTCACTTTATTAAAGTGACTTGATGTGATAGATAAAAGTGATGGGTAAAAGTGAAAACATTGATGGTTTTACTTTTGACTTTTTGCTTTTTGAAAAGTGGTAAAAGGTGTTATTATTATTAATTTTGGAAATTAAAAATATATAAACCTAATTACACTTTTCACTCTCTCTCTCCCCTTTTACGTTTTTGTTGAAACCCTTTTTCCCTCTCTTTTTCTTCTCCCTCTCCTTCACGGCTTCAAGCCGATTTCTTCACCAAATTTCTGGTTGGACCGAATTTGAGAGAAGCAAGGAAGAAGATGTGGTGCTAGCACACACCTTGGGTTATACTATGGTGATAGGGAAACGAATTTATGAGCTTGGATTTGTTATTGAAGCTTGAAGCTTGGAGCTTCAATGGTGGTCTTCCATGGCCGACTTTTGGAGCATCAAAACAGCCCCCCACCGAGCAGTCCCTGCTGTTTTTGGAGGTCAAAACCGAGCTTCAACAAGGAGCAAAATGGGTTTTGTTCTTCGCATCCAAAACCGATCAATGTGAGTAATGTTTCCGCCTTATTCCTTTGATGTATTCATGCGTTTTTGTGCTTGATTTTGTTAATCTTGGGACCTATATTAGAACTCAACAGAGAGAAAATTAATCTGGAATTAATAGCGGAGATATTTTATCTGGGATAAAATATCATTTAAAGAGAGATAACGGTTAATTTGGAATTAATCAAGAAATTAATATATTTGATATATTAAACGAAATTGGATTTCGACCCGGAATTAAAATTAGATTTTAATTCGGGCGAGCGAATTAATTTAGAATTAATTCGTAAGCGACATGAATAGTGATTTCGCTAGGCGTAATCATTTAATTACGACGCAACGGAAAATTCGTTAATTTGGAATTAGCGAACCGAGCACGAGATTATTTGCGAGCGCATTCGCGTTTCGAATTCTAGTGCGGCACGCAAGTCAAATCAAACATCAAATCGCTAGTCGCATCTAGTGTCACATCAAGCGTCAAATCATGTCACTTTGAGTGATATGACAAGTGATTGATTGATTGATGTGATTGAGTGATGTGGTGGTTGTTGGCATTAAAAGTTTGACTTTTATTAGCCAAAATTTTGGTATATGATTTAATTAAAATCAAATACAAAATAAGACAACACTTTTTACTCTTCTCTCTCTCCATTCTCCTTCTCTCTCACGCCCTTGGGGCTGCTCATTTTCTTCTTTTGCAAAGGCAGTGAACTGCCGTGGATTTAAAGAAATAAAGGGAAGCAAATGTGATTTTGTGGCAAAATCGAGAGTGCTAGCACACTCCGGGATCAATGCGAAGGTGATAGGGAAGTCCACCCATGAGCCGGGAATCACCACGACGAAGCTTGGAGCTTGGAAGTTGATTCAAAATGGCCAAACCAGTGAGCTTGGACTGCACACTGCCGAACCAGTGAGGGGCATAAAGATTTCATTTTTGTTGCCTCAATCATCGCTCAACCGCTCGATGTAAGTATTCCGCGACTTCTCGAATGTATTCACTTATGTTTCATGCTTGATTTATGATCCTTGGGACCCTTAGAATTGTCAACACTTCCCACTCTCTGATTTGCCACGTCAAAAAGCGATCTACACACATTTGAACGAATTTCCCGTAATTCGTGGGATAATCTTATAGAGAGTACAACATTGTAGACTACCTCTATCAATAAAATCGACAAATAAAAAGAAGAGAGAATATAAAGATACTGACTTTTCCTTTCTTTTGCAATACCCTCCAATTCAAATAACATGTCGATCTGACAACCCCCATCACATCCAAAGCTTTATATAGAAATAATGCATGCCTTGTTGCCCAAGTAGTTCCACAAGAATCTACCACGTGTTCTACTTTATTTCAAATCAAATTATTTTCCCGCCAAAACCAATTATTACCACTGAGATTCAATCTAGGTTGTAAAATGACTATTAAGGGCATTGTCTTTAAGTAGCCATTAGTTAGCTATTAAGGATAAGTTGGTCATTTTACGTCCATTAGGGTTTCTTTTATTGTACTATATATTGTAACATTTCTTCATTAATAAAATTAATCACCTATTTTCGAAATTAGCTTCATCTTGAAACCTTGGCCTTGTCCAAAATTGCTTAAGGGTGTTGGGTTTCTACTATAGTCCCAAGATCATCCAAGCAATGAAAATAATGTGAATACAATAAAGAAGTATGGCGGAATCATACTTACAATGAACGGATTTTGCGATGCGAAGAACCCAAAACTTTTCCTCCTCCATGGAAGCTCTCGGTAATGCCCCACTTTTGTGCTTCATGGATGATCTTCAAGCTCCAAGCTTTGTCAATGGATTCCATTCTCATGAATGGATTTCCCTATCACCTTTCTATGACCTCTTTAGTGTGCTAGCACCTTGAAAAATTTGCCACAAATCCTTCATTTGCTTGTCGTAGTTCTCGGCCAAGCCAAGAACTTGAGAGGAAAATGGCCCTTGGCCGAATGAGGGAGGGAGAGAGAGATAAAAGTTGTTTTGATATTTGTTTTCTAAAAACAAATTATGCCAAAAAATGTTTTCCAAAATTTGGTATATGCCTTTCAAAAAGTCAAATAAATTTTGGAGCCAAAATGACAATTAATGTCCTCAACAACCACTATCATTAATAGTGACAAGTTGTCATTCACCAAAAGGGGACTTGACATCCATCACTAGATTGACATGCGATGTGACGAGCGATGTGACTTACGGCCGCACTTGATTCTAAATCGGAGTGGCCTCGCAAACACATCCCGGGCTCGGGTTCGCTAATTCCGAATTAACAAATTTTCCATTGCGACGTAATTAAATAAAATTTAATTAAATAATTATGCCTAGCAAAATTACTATTCACATCGCTAGCGAATTAATTCTAAATTAACTCGTTCGCCCAAATTAAAATCCAATTTTAATTCCGCGTCGAAATCTAATTTCGTTTAATATATCGAATATATTATTTTATCGATTAATTCCAAATTAATCGTTCTCTCTCTTTAATTAATATTTTATCCCAGATAAAATATCTCTGTAATTAATCCTAGATTAATTTTCTCTCTCTATTAATTAATCCCAGATTAATTATGTTCGAGTCATACGTCATCGGTGAATCTTCGGGAAGCGACCCATGAGATCCCCGGATATGTTGGCAATAAATCCGATCGTCGGACTATCCGAACACGTACGTACCTAGTACTATGTTTTTACTGATTTACAAGACATGGCTGGTTTCTAGCAAAGCACCGTGCGTACCCAATTCTCCAGAAATATTCTTAAAGGAATATGTAAACTATATCAGGCGTAGTATACGTAGTATTGCGTATTGCGATCCAGTATCAGATGTCACGTGCTAGGCCTAGGGCTGGAATTGTGTAAGCCTCGTACGAAACACATATCGGATCTCTGGTAACTAGTCTCTATAATCGGATAAGCATGACCTAGTCATATTATCCCGATAGCTGCAGCATATAAGAGCATCAATTCCGTATCCTACGTGATCATCATCTCCACTATGACTGGAGTGATACTTCCATCTCGACATCACACCCAATACACTACGATTCTCAATATACCCAGAAGAGGTGTACACAGAACCGGTTAAAGCCCTGGATGACCAAAACCAAAGTATATTGATTGTCGCAAGTATTAGCGGTGCAAGTCTCAGGTTAAGACCAAATACACCTACCTTGATTCGGACTCCCAATAACACACAGTCATACTACCAATGGGATTCTGAGGGGTCTATCCGGAGCGAAGCTGTTTCCGTACCATCGGTAAACACAACCTCCTATTACACTTGCATGAGTATCCAATACCCAAATATATGAGAACTATGCCGTTATGCTCCCATAACACACACAAGTGCAATACTAGTCTATTTTGCATTATCGATGTCCAATCTCGATAATACTATGACTATGGATGTTTTAATGATTAAACCTTCATGGATTGATACTGTCTCATAATTTATCAATCTGGAACTAATCATATGGATTTTTATCATTTATATATCCCGGTAATCTAATTACAAATGACCGGATCTTTTGAACCAAGGAAGGAGAATGTCAAAGTTATTTGATCTACACAAAAGATTGTAAAGACCTCAAGTCTAAGGACTAGTCATATAATCGATACATTAAATTTCTCAGAGACACATGGGATAAACACTCCATATGAAAACTTTCGGATGTCAGTTCGATGGACACGAGCAACTCATGCATCCATGTGATACACCAAGCAGACAGATCTTCGCTAGTAGCCCATGAGATTGGCTACCCCACTTAAGGGCGGATCATATCATCATGCTAGTCTCTCCGCTTTGTGAACGCCGAGATTATTCACAAAACTATGACTAGGAACATTTAAGAGCAATGATTCTTATCAGGAGTGGAAGCCATCATCTTAGTCAGAGAATCTGCAAGATTATCTTCTGTGGGTATATTCTCGATAATAACTTCTTTTCTCTCAACAATCTCCATGATGAGATGAAATCGCCTGAGTACATACTTGGATTTCTGGTGGTACCTTGGTTCCTTTGATTGAGCAATGGCGCCCGTGTTGTCACAGTACATCCTGACGCCATGACAAGTAGGTAAATTACCTCTTTTAGAATCTTCCATTTTGAATATTTTCAAAACTTTATCTATCTACGTAGATTAAGAAGTCCTAACAACCTCTTAGATCTATTACGGTAGATGTTAATGCCGAGGATGTAGGATGCTTCTCCCAAATCTTTCATGGAGAAATTCTGAGATAACCATTGTTTGGTGGCTTGCATCATGGGAATATCATTCCTGATGATTAATATGTCATCGACATATAATACAAGAAATACAACAACGTTCCCACTACTTTTCCTGTAAACACAAGGCTCGTCTATATTTTTAATGAAGTCAAATTCTTTGATTGTCTCATCAAATCGTATATTCCAACTTCTGGAGGCTTGCTTGAGTCCATAAATGGATCGCTTAAGTTTACATACTTTATTATGATCATCCTTAGATGTAAACCCCTCAGGTTATGTCATATAGATTTCCTCTATGAGGTTCCCATTAAGGAAAGCTATTTTGACATCCATCTTCCAAATCTCATAATCAAAGTGTGCAGCTAGTGCCAGTAAAATTCGAATGGACTTTATCATTGCAACATACGAGAAGGTTTCGTTATAGTCAATTCCTTGGATTTGTCTATAACCTTTCGCCACCAACCTAGCCTTATAGGTTTGGATGTTTCCTTCCGCATCAGTTTTACGCTTGTAAATCCACTTGCAGCCTATAGGTTTTATCCCTTCAGGTCCATCTACCAAGTCCCAGACTTGATTTTGATACATAGAGTCTATTTCGGATTTCATGGCCTCAAGCTACTTGACTGAATCAATGTCACGCATTGCTTCGTCATAACTGGTGGGATCGTCATTATCAATGACCTGATCATGTTCATCATCAATATGGAAACCATATCTTTCAGGCTCATATCTTTCCCTACCAGACCTTTTAAGTTCATAACCTTGTGGTTGTTCCGTCGCTGCCCTTTTGAAGGGCCTGGGTTTTAGTTCTATATTAGTTTTTTCTTCTCGTACGTCATCGAGGTCAAGTCTACTCCCACTATATTTCTTGAGAAGGAATTCATTCTTTAGAAATTTAGCATTTCGTGAGACAAATGTTTTTTGTTCATTTGGGACGTAGAACATGTATGCTCTTGAGTTCAATGCATATCCTAAAAACTTACATTTAACTGCCCTATCATCCAATTTGTTAGTTTGTGTGAGCTTAACATATGCGTCACATCCCTAAACTATTAGAAAACTAAGACTATGACGTTTCCCAGACCATAAGTCATATGGTGTTTGACTAACAGTCTTGGAAGGAACTTGGTTTAGTAGTAGTGTTGTAGTTTCTAAAGCAAGACCCCAAAATGAAAGAGGTAGATCCGTGTCTGGCATCATTGATCGAACCATATCTAATAATGTCTGATTTCTGCTTTCGGAGACCCCATTATGCTGTGGAGCTCCCGGAGGAGTCCACTGGGAAACAATGCCATTTTCTCTCAAGTAATCTTGAAATTCGCCGCTTAAGTATTCACCACCTCGGTCAGACCTTAGTGACTTAATACTTTTATTAAGCTGGTTTTCTATTTCAGCCTTGTAGTCTTTGAATTTCTCAAAGGCTTCAGATTTGTACCGCATAAGGTACACATACCAATATCGTGAATGATCATCGATAAATTTAATGAAGTATGAGAATCCACTTCTAGCGGTGACTGACATTTACATCAGAGTGTATGAGTTCTAATGTCTCCGCTCCACGCTGTCTTTTACCTTTGAAGGGTAATTTGGTCATTTTACCAAGTAAACAAGACTCACAAGTTCCATAAGGTTTATATTTGAAGGGTTTGAAATACTCATCCTTATGTAGCTTAGTTAATCTTGTTTCATTGATATGACCTAAGCGATTGTGCCATAAAAGTGATTCATTAAGATTATTCGAGTTAACGTTGTATATATTAGAGGTTGAATATTCTTTGTTAGTTTGTAAGACATAGATACCATTATTTAAAATACCATCTCCATATTTTATTTCATTGAAATAAATAGAACATTCATTACAACTTATTAGGCATGAAAAGCTTTTATTACATAAAGAAGAAATTGAAATGATGTTCTTTACTAGAGAAGGTACATAAACACAATCTTTTAAGTCTAAAACTAAACCATTCGAAAAAACTAATGAATAAGTCCCCACGCACAATGCAGCCAGTTTTGCTCCATTACCCATGCGTAAGTCAACCTCCCCGTGATGGAGTCTCCTACTGTTTCTCAGGCCCTGCACATTGTTACATAAGTGAGTCCCACAACCGGTGTCAAACACCCAAGTAAAAGGTTCAGAGTTTTTAGAATATAGTTCAATCATATACAACATACCTGAAGCATTGGGCTTCTTGACCTCTTGAGCTTCCCTAGGTTCCTTGGCTTTCAAGGATCTGCAGTCTTTCTTCCAATGACCCTTCTTTCCACAAAAGAAACATTTCCCCTTTCCATTTTTCTTCTCTACCTTACCATTGGGCTTTAGGTGATCTGGAGCCTTGGCCTTGGCCTTATTTTTCTTTGGGCCTCGTGGCTTCTGGTCCGTACCCGTAAGCATGACATAGGTTTTAAGCTTCGGTTTCAAGTCCTTCTCTGCTTGTTTTATCATATTGTGCAATTCTGCTAAAGTAGCTTCTTTATTAGACAGATGAAACTGCATAATAAAGTTAGGGAAGTCTTTTGGTAAGGACTGAAGAATTAGATAGTGACCTATCTCATGATCCATGATGAACCCGAGGTTGGCCAATTTTTCAATGTGGCCAATCATCTTAAGCACATGTCCACTGACAGATCCTTCCTTATACCTTGTTTGGAATAAGGCACATGACACTTGGAATCTCACAGTATGAACGGAAGTTGCATACAACTCCTTCAAGTGAAAGATGATGGTTTGAGCATCCATATCTTCGTGAGCTTTCTAAAGTTCATCCGACATACAGCCAAGTATTATGCAAACTGCTTGCTCATCATCATCGACGTGTTTCTTCCAAGCATCAAATGTATTTTGGTAAGCATCTTCTACGGGTTCAGGGGAAAATGGTTTTTCAAGAACATAGAAAATTTTTTCTTGTCGTAAGACAATTTTAAGGTTTCTAAACCAGTCATTGTAGTTGTCCCCTTTGAGCTTATGCTCTTCAAGGATGGAACGAAGTGATACTCTGTTTGCCATTTGAATGTTTGTGAAATATTTTAACCCACCTGTTAAGAGAGAATGTTAAAATTAGGAATATGTTTTCATTAATGTTTCATAATAACATGGGCTTTTAATATTATGAAGTTGCTCCCACTCAATTGTTTTAAAATTTTAAGCAAATCGCATCAACCCCAATATGATGGATTTCTTGTGGGCAAGGATCCCATTATCATCATTTCATAACTCCGACTAGGGCCGGTCGTTATAAAATACAATAATTAGGTAGGTTTCCATCCAATTTATTATATAAATCACAATTCCTTGATCATTGGGTTGGGCAATCAAACATGCCATAGCTTATGCTAGTCCCTGTGGACACTCAATCTTTGCCACTAAGTTATAAGACCACGTCTAAGGGTCGCTACGTCTTATGACTCAGAAAAGTCAAACAATTGTCAATAGTACGATTTAGGGACAAATTGGTATTGGTCAGTTTGGTAAAGCCTAGTCCTGCCAATACGGTTTAAGCCCTTTGGGTCTATACTTTACAATGGGAGGCAAATTTTTGGACTTAAATTATTATTGAGGATTTTAGCAAGTTTAAATGAATAACTGTCAAATGGATTCCTCCATTGAAAATTCCCAGAGGGAGGGTGGAGCGAACTTTCTTAAATTACCTTACCACTTAGGCTCTTATTGCCTTGGTGACAGGAATAAACAATAGATCCTCCAAATTAGTCCAACACTTTAAATATGCTTTAAGGTAAGCTTTGAGTAAATGATTATCTAGATGTCTTCACATCTATTCCTTTTGGCTATAAAAAGGTAGTGAGTGAAGGAAGACGCCAAATCATTATCTAACTCTAGTAATACCTTTGGTTAAATTAACTTTAGTTTGGAAAGTTTTATTAACCCATTGGTCCCAAGCCACTTGTATCTTTTATAATGTCTTTTATTATAAACAAGTGATTTATATTTATTAGCCTTAAAGATAATAAATCTCTAAGTTCATCGCATAATAATTACTTAGCTAAGGGATAAGCAATACACTCTCTATTTCTTAGAAAGTCTCTAGATGCTTGCAGCCTAAAATAATCATGCCAATTCTAATCATACATAGAATCATCAAGCATATGAGTTTTAATATGTTGGAAATATTTTAGGCATTAAATAGCTTTGATTAATATTTAATTATGATATTGCATTTTATTTTATTCAAATAAATTTACTATTCACATTTTTCTGCAGATGCGTTAATTTTAAATATAATTTCGCAATTCAAATCTTAACCAAATCATGCAACACTTGTTCATAAAATTAAGTTCATGGTGTTAGATTTCCAATGAGCTTTTAAACACCCAATTTCGAGTTCAAATGAGTGAGAACTAATCAAAACAAAAACGGCACGTTGATACCACTGTTGGGAAGCGGCCGCGAGTGTGGAGCGGAAAATCAAAATTATTATGTTGCTACTATCTCTATGCCCAAGATGTTGGGTTTTCTAGGTCAAACCAAGATCAATTAAGCATATAAACGTGTGAATACATCAAAGTAAAGTAGCGGAAATACTCACTTTGATCGGCTTTGCGATGCGAAGACAACAAAAATTTCTGCTCCAAGCTTTTCCTTCTTTGGTATGATTCGGCCAAGCCTTTGCAATTGGTCTTCAAGCTCCAATCTTTGTGAATGATTCCATGTTCAAGAGTTGGTTTCCCTATCACCTTTTTAAGACTCCTTGTGTGCTAGCACTTGTGAAAATTTGCAACAAATCTTCCAATTTTCCCTCTTGAAATTCGGCCAAGCCTAGAAAATTTTGAGAGGAAAAAATCTGCACTTTGGGCGTGAGATATGGAAGAGAGAGAGAAGAAAAATTGTGTTATTTGATTTCAAAAACCAAATTAAATGATATACCAAATATTTAGTATAAGTCATTCAATTCTTACACATCTTTGGTGTGTTGGACAAGTTATCACCAACCCACCAAAACCCATCAACATAAAGTAACAAGGTGATGTGAGTTGTGATGTGACTTGTGGGCCCCACTTGATTCAGAGTCTGAGTGGGCCCGCAACATATCCCGGACTCGGGTTCGCTAATTCCGAATTAACGAACTTTCCTTTGCGACATAATTAAATCAAATTTAATTAAATAATTATGCCTAGCAAAATTACTATTCGCGTCGCTAGCGAATTAATTCTAAATTAACTCGTTTGCCCGAATTAAAATCTAATTTTAATTCCGAGTCGAAATATAATTTCGTTTAATATATCGAATATATTATTTTATCGATTAATTCCAAATTAATCGTTCTCTCTCTTTAAATAATATTTTATCCCAGATAGCTGCAGCATACAAGAGTACCGGTTCCTTATCCTACGTGACCATCATCTCCATATGAATGAAGTGATACTTCCATCTTGACATCACACCCAATACACTACGATTCTCAATATACCTAGAAGAGGCGTACACAGAACCTGTTAAAACCCTAGACGACCAAAACCAAAGTATATTGATTGTCGCAAGTATTAGCGATGCAAGTCTGAGGTTAAGACCAAATACACCTACCCTTATTCGGACTGCCATAGACACATAGTCATACTACCAATGGAATTCTGAGGGGTCTATCCAGAGCGAAGCTGTTTCCGTACCATCGGTAAACACAACCTCCTATCACACTTGCATAAGTATCCAATACTTAAATATATGAGAATTATGCCGTTATGCTCCCACAACGCGCATAAATGCAATACTAGTCTATTCCGCATTATCGATGTCCAATCTCTATAATACTACGACTAGGGATATTTTAATGATTAAACCTTAGTGGATTAATATTGTCTCATATCTTATTAATCCGGAATTAATCATATGGACTTTTATCATTTATATATCCCGGTAATCCAATTACAAATGATAAAAGAGCAATTTCCTTTGTCACATAGTTAATTTGTACAACAACACCATGTTATGTACAAATAGTGATGCTATAGGTCATAATTGTCCAACAATCTCCCACTTGTCCTATAGCCAATCACTCATGTGTCCTACACTTGAACTATATACGGGTGGCTCAAACTTCTGCTGAGAAACAGCTTTCGTCAGCGGATTTGTAATGTTATCATCTGATGCGATTTATTCGATCATCACATCGCCACGATGTATGATCCGACGAATCAGATGAAATAGTTGAAGTATATACTTGGATCGTTGATGAGACCATTAATTCTTTAGCTTGTGTTATATCCTAGCTCAGCTGCTAACAGAACACCACCTAATCTTATTATGATTATTATATATCCAAATCGCTTCTATTGCTGCCTCAGCTGCAGCAATATTCCGCTTTTGTTGTTTATTCGGCAACAGTATCTTGCTTGGAAGATTTCCAGCTCACTGTTCCGTTATTCAAACTATATAGTACCCTTATTACGACTTACAGTCGTTATTGTCGGTTTGGAAACTTACAGCAATGAACCCAGTCACTTCAAGTTCTCATTCTCCATATATAAGAAAGCATCCTTAGTTCATCTAAGATACTTAAGGATGTTCTTAACTTCAATCCAGTGACTATCACTTGGATTGTCCTGATTGTGACTCCATATGCTCAAAGCATATAAGACACCAGGTCGCGTACATATCTTTCAATGTACGAGTTCTCGGAGAGTGCCAACAGCATTTAGATCTATCCTAGTAGATCCTTATTCCTAGAATAAAGGTTGTCTCTCCCAAGTAGTCTACGGAGAATTTTCATGAAAGCCAAGCTTTCACCGATTGTATTATGGGAATGTCATTTCCAAGAAATGACATGTCATCATTATATAGGACAATCACTGTCAGTGTGCTCCCACTAACCCCTCCTTATATACACAAGAATCATTTTCGTTTGAATTAAATCATATACCATTTTGATTACATCAAAACGCTGGTTCCAGGAACGCAATGCTTGCTTCAATCCATTAATGGATCGAATTATCTTGCAAACCTTGTTTGCAATTTTTGGTGCGACAAAACCGTCAGGATGTTGATAAACATCCTCCAAAAGGTTTCCGTTTAAGGAAAGAGATTTTGTCGTTCAGCTGCCATGTTTCATAAATGAAATATGCAGCATTAGCAAGCATTATCCAAATGGATTTTTAACCATGGCAATGAGTTAAAAGGTTCCGTCATAATCGACACAATGTTGATAACGATACCTTTTCACTACAAGCCTAGCTTTGTGCGTTGGTATGTTGCCATCCATGTATGTCTTCCTTAAAGACTCAAATAGTACCAATAGGCACAATGCATTTCGGTACATCAACCAGTGTCCAAACTTGGTTGATATACATGGAATCAATTTCGGACATAATGGCACTTTGCCATAATAGGGAGTCGATACCTTGTATCACTTCCTCATACGTAGTCAGTTTATCTTCCTCAATAAGATTGACATCTACTTGAGGTGAGATCAGAAACCCATACCTCCCAGGTTTTTTTCTGACTCTCTCCGACTTATGCGGTTCTTGTGTATTTGATGATTGTGGTACAATTTCATCCCTGATGAACTGTTTGTGTTCCATTAAGGAATCGGTGCCTGGAATAGTATTACTCTGATTTTCATCGAGTTTTACTTTCCTCCAACTTACCACTGCATATAGGTATTCCTCTTAGGAAAACCGCATGGAGAGCAACAATTACATTATTCTCTTGTGAGTTGTATAAGTGTTATACTTTGGTTACATTAGGATAACCTACAAATTGGCACTTATCCAATTTGGGTTATAGTTTGGTATCATCCAAACATATGCCTAGCATTCCCAAATCTTCAGGAATGAGAAAACCTTGTTTCTTTCCTGTTATATCTAATATGAAGTCTGTCAAACATATTTTTATGGAACCTTAATCAAAATAAGTCTTGCACTGATTAATGCGTATCCCTAGAAATGAAGAAGGTATGATTTGGAAGTAATGATATGAATATTTTCAAAATTGATTGGCAAGCTATCATGAGTGATTATGGAAGATCTTATCAGAAATGGAAAAAGACTTGGAAAGTAGCTTAATATGCCGTGAATATAAGAGTTCACAACAGCCAAAAGCTATTGAGGCTAGGTTTAATGACGTTAAGAGCACTAGTGATGTGAGTAACATGGTGAGTGGAAATGCTTATGAGACCGTGGGCATTGATGGAGTAAACACTTATGAGGCAGTGTACTTTGAGGTTGAAAAACATAGTGAAGCTGAGAATGTGTGTGAGGTCTTTGTAAGTAAGGTTGAGATAGTGACCATTTTGATAATGAAGCCGTGAGAGCGAGTGAAAATAAAGTGGATTTGTTAGTGAAGGTTTTACCTAACACTACTCTTTATGTTTTTTCATCTCAGGTGCACGCGGTCAAGTATGATTCGTTTATATTCAAATATCATCATCCAGTTGATTTTATAATAACTATCTATGATCCGGGTTCGTATTCGAGGATGAATCCATTTCAAGAGCGGGAGATTGATATGATCTAGATTATCCTCCATAGAGTCCTCAATGACAGAATTAAATTGGGCTTATTATGGCTAATCTGCATTCAATCTTTCAGTTCAAGACAATCTTCAAGCCCAAAGAACCATATTGAAATGAATGAGAATAACGCAAGCCCATCATAGAAATAGTTTGGACGAATTAAACCGAATCAATTCCAACAACACAAATTCGGCCAAAGACAAGTCTTAATGGGCTTTAGACACATAAATTGGGCTTTATTACAAGTTGCCTACGAAATTTGGAGTTTTTTGTACAAAGGGGACAACTTGAAACATTTTGGGAAAAATTATCACCTTTCTTGACTTGTTAGACACCTTTGTTGGATTTTTATGATTTTGTTGTTTTTCCTTTACAGGAGCACGTAGAGCACTTTCTTCGGGCATTTCGCTAGTTGAATACTTTAAATAACCCTTCATTTTACAATAGGTAACTACCCTTTTTATATTAGGATCCTACAGCCGATACTTAACAAGCCATGGGACGTTTTCATCATGGACGGAACAATAACCGTTACCATAATATATCAACTCACATTGACAATCGACAGGAAAGACAAAATAGGCTTGTAATGAGTCGATGCCATCTAATCGCCGATCATAAATATTTACCCTAACCAAACCGGATGCATTAGGGGCACACAAAGGCGAATATTTGATCATTATCTTATCAACTTTAATACTTTTGTTACCAAATTTCAATCTCATAGGTGAAAATAAATTGGGCAGTGCAAGTTCTATAGAACTATATTCACTAGAATATACCCCATCCACAACACCAGTTTTGATATCTTCCACATCCATTGACCTACCAACACACATTAATATAATCATATAACCTATGTGAAAGAAATGGACACTATTAAACTGTCCCACAATATTTGAAAAATATAAATATACATTAAACAGTTTTAAAATACATCTGACATCTCAAAGTATATCTGCATGTTTTACCACTAACACTGGCTGACACTAAGTATAGAGCACCCTTTTGTATACTACCAACGTTTCCTATTAATGTATCCTTGTAATCAGTCCACACATCTACTGGCACGTAACGATCAATAGTCTCTAAACCATGTCTACATTGTTCTGCCCCACCAGCTCCACTCAGTTTATATTTTAGTTTCCTCAATAATTTAAAAAAATCGGACGAATCCGGATCAATAACCCAAGTCTCTGGGTTCCCTTCACCAACCCCAATAAAAATCCTATCTGCCAGTGGTACTGTCTCTGATGGCGCATTATCACTCACTATAAAAAATAAAACGTGCTGAACGATAGGATCTTCTTTAGCATCCGGACCTAGTTGCACATTACCTATCAGCTTTATACCTTTCACAACAATCTTATCTGACTGACGGTCAGATTTTTTATTGCCCAAAGCAATACCATTAAGCAATCTAGACACCCCATTATTATTAAAAACTATGTCCCTAAATTCTTCATCATAGACCTGTAACTTCCTAGTGGGTACTTTATTCCTTTTAATATATCGAGGAATATTTTGAACAAAACGCCTACGCGCATATGTAAATCACGCAGGTCGATACCAGTTCCCCTTCCGATAACTACGTCTATAACCACTCATTCCCTGAGTCGTCTTTTTCCGGTATACCATTGGCGTTCGATTGAAGCTCTAACTGCCTCCTACCACTCTTAATATATAACTCTACAAACCTAACAAGAAAAGCCCTCAAATTTCTTTTACCTCGACTAACCCTTTTGTTCAACCTTCTTAACCAAATTCTCAACTCCCTCTCTTCCGCACACAATTGAACAAACTTTACCAGAACTAACTGACCACGACCTTCTTGTTGGACAATTTGACCCATAGCGTCACTATTTGTACAGATCACAGTGTTGTTGTACAAATTAACTATGTGACAAAGGAGATTGCACTCTTATCATTTGTGATTAGATCACCTAGATATATAAATGATAGGAGGTCATTGTGATTTGTTCCTGGATTGAGAATGATATGAGACAGTATCAATCCACGAAGGATAAATCATTAAATATCCCTAGTCAGAGCATTATCGAGATTGGACATCGATGAATGCATAAAAGACTAGTATTACACTTGTGCGCGTTGTGAGGACACAACAGCATAGTTCTCATATATTTGGGTATATGATACTCATGCAAGTGTAATAGGAGGTTGTGTTTTACCGATGGTACGAGAAACAGCTTCGCTCTGGATAAGATCTCCTCGGAATTCCATTGGTAGTATGACTATGTATCTATGGAAATCCGAAATCAGGGTAGGTGTATTTGGTCTTAACCTAAGACTTGCACCGCTAATGCTTACGACAATCAATATACTTTGGTTGAGGTTGTCCAGGGCTTTAACCGGTTTTGTGTACGCCAATACTGGGTATATTGAGAATCGTAGTGTGTTGGGTGTGATGTCAAGACGGAAGTGTCACTCCAGTCATATGGAGTGATGATCGCGTAGGGATACAGAACTGGCTCTCTATATAAGGTTGCAACCAACTGAATAATATGACTTGGTCATGATTATCCGTTATTAAAGAGACTAGTTGCTCGTAATCCGATATATGCTTCGTACGGGGCAGACACTGTACCAGCCCCAGGCCTCGCATGTGATCATCCGATACTGGATAGAAATACGCAATACTACGTATACTACCCCTGATATAGATCCTTTATTCCTGTAAGGATATTTCTGGAGAATTGGGTAGGCATGGCGCTTTGCTAAAGGCCAACCGTGTCTTGTAAATCGGTAAAATGTAGTACGAGGTACTTACGTGTTCGGATAGTCCGACGACCGAATTTGCTTCCAACATATTCGGGGATCTCATGGGTCACTTCCCAAAGATTCACCGATGACGTATGACTCGCACTTTAATTAATCTGTGATTAATTAGATGAGAGAGAAAATTAATCTGGGATTAATAGCGGAGATATTTTATCTGGGATATAATATCATTTAAAGAGAGATAACAGTTAATTTGGAATTAATCGAGAAATTAATATATTTGATATATTAAACGAAATTGGATTTCGACGCGAAATTAAAATTAGATTTTAACTCGGGCGAGCGAATTAATTTAGAATTAATTCGTAAGCGATGTGAATAGTGATTTCGCTAGGCATAATCATTTAATTA
Source organism: Zanthoxylum bungeanum (assembly GCA_019454045.1). Taxonomy (NCBI): domain Eukaryota; kingdom Viridiplantae; phylum Streptophyta; class Magnoliopsida; order Sapindales; family Rutaceae; genus Zanthoxylum; species Zanthoxylum bungeanum. Next base: position 7,240 of record SKCR01048288.1, on the reverse strand, counting down.
CGACGCAACGGAAAATTCGTTAATTTGGAATTAGCGAACCGAGCCTGAGATTATTTGCGAGCGCATTCGTGTTTCAAATTCGAGTGCGGCACCAAGTCAAATCAAGCGTCAAATCTCTAGTCGCATCTAGCGTCACATCAAGCGTCAAATCATGTCACTTTGAGTGATATGACAAGTGACTGATTGATTGATGTGATTGAGTGATGTGGTGGTTGTTGGGTTTAAAAGTTTGACTTAGCCAAAATTTTGGTATATGATTTAATTAAAATCAAATACAAAATAAGAGAACACTTTTTACTCTTCTCTCTCTCCATTCTCCTTCTCTCTCACGCACTTGGGGCTGATCATTTTCTTCTTCTACAAAGGCAGTGAACTGTCGTGGATTTGAAGAAATAAAGGGAAGCAAGTGTGATTTTGTGGCAAAATCGAGAGTGCTAGCACACTCCGGGATCAATGCGAAGGTGATAGGGAAGTCCACCCATGAGCCGGGAATCACCACGACGAAGCTTGGAGCTTGGAAGTTGATTCAAAATGGCCAAACCAGTGAGCTTGGACTGCACACTGCCGAACCAGTGAGGGGCATAAAGATTTCGTTTTTGTTGCCTCAATCGTCGCTCAACCGCTCGATGTAAGTATTCCGCGACTTCTCAAATGTATTCACTTATGTTTCATGATTGATTTGTGATCCTTGGGACCCTTAGAATTGTCAACAATGGTATCAAGAGCTTGGTTAAAAGCATGAAATTGATTTAGGGCTTAAAAATGGGAAAACTTGATTTTGAGCATGATTAATGAAATTGGATTGATTAGTATGCTTAAATGTGTTTGAATTAAGGATTGATTTGATCAATTTAAAGAAATCTTGTTTGGAACAAATTTCCCCAATTTTTTTTAGCTTGGCTGAAAATAATGCCCAATGTGTTTTGGTGATTTTTGTTTTATGATTCATTGGATGAGTTGGAATCAATCAGGAATGTGATTTAATGTCGATTTTGGATTTAATCGGATTGAAAATGAATCGGACATAATTTTCCCTTCCATTGCCGAGAACAATAAGCATGATTTGGGTTTGATTTTTTGTTAATTTGTGTTGGACACTAATTGATGTAAATATGCATGATTAATTAGCCTAATTTGTGTTTTGGAAATAATGATTTGGGTGATTAATTATGTTAATGCACTTTGATTAATTAAATTATAAAATTGGATTTTAGTAATTTAGTTAATTGGGCTAATTTTGGAAATTGGGCTTTAAATGTTGTAAATGGGCTTATTGGGCTTTGTTGTACAAATTTGGGTTAAGGCAAATTGGATTGGATCCAATTGGGCCTAAAACCGTTCCATAAAGCCCAAATGCGACTTAATGGACCTTTAAAGTTTAATTGGGCCTAAAGGGCCAAGATTGATTTCTAGGCTTATGGGGTAACTCCCGGATTGGATTTTGGTTATTCGGTTTGACCCGAGTTGACCAAAAGTCCACGCCTCAAGAAATTAATTAAAAGCCCATTGGACTTTAATTAAATTGACGTTGGACGTTAATCAGGCTTTGAGACCCGTTGCGATTAAATTTGGAATTTAAGTCGTAAAGGTTCGCAAATAAAGTGTGATATTTAATTTGGAATTAAATAGCGAATTAGAATTAAATACAAATTGAATTGGATTTAATTGTGTAGTTTAATTTAATTCGAGAATTCATACTTTAAGTACTTATTCGCAAAAACGAGTTTGACTCGAGCAAAATCAAATCGTTGTTTGAACATTGGATGATCACTAATTATCAAATTAATTAATTTGATTAGATTGATTGATAACATGCTTGTGTGAATACGTGGTTGCGATGCATGAATAATGTATATCGGATGGATATTAGATGGGTGGGGCAATTTTAGAAATTGTTGTAATAAATTTGATTTATTAAATTAGACCAGCATGTCCAGCCTTATCACCTCCTTATTCTTTGTATTGTCTTCTCACCTATTCCCCTCAATGTAAATGAGGTTTCTTTAGAAGTGTAGTGTAACGGGTAGAAGAAATATTAGTGCTAGCGGGAGAGAGAAAGAGAGAGATTTGATCTAGGATCAATGTGTAAAGTATCCATCTGCATATCATTATTATTTTACATATGCGCTTTATTATGTGTTTAGAATGCATGTTTAAGGGTGTATGATGATGAGACTTTAACAAAGATAATAAATTGGTTGCCAATTTGCACTCGAAAAACCCTCGCAAAATATTAAGCATCTTTCCTTCCATTGAGTGATTCTCACTCAAGATCTAAGACGACATTGGTTTGTTGGCCAAAGTAAAGGCCTTTGTCTGTCGAAGATGTGTTTGAATCACGAGAGCTTTGTTACATGTCAGTGTCTTGGCCAAGTTGTGGTTTGTTGGCCAAAGTCAAGACCACTTCTTGTCCATCGACATTGATTACGAAGCTTTCCATGGTCAATGGGTCGCGCTTAACTGGGATCACTAAGTTTGTTGTGCCAAAGCCAAGGCTTAGTTGATTCAGAGGAAAAAGGTTAGGTAATACATTGGATGTATTGGCATATATAAGATATATGTTTCGGACTTGGATGTCCCCCTACCGGATCTAGGAATTGGATTGGATCCATTCGATCTTAGAGATCTACCTAGTTAATTATCACACAATTTGTTGGCCAAAGTCAAGATTGTGTGATATTTAATGGGATCCTAGCCCACTAGGAAACGCGGTTTCCCGAATACTCGACAGAGGGTTAGAGGCTCGCGAAAAAATAGTGGGAGGCAAGAATTGAATTTGCAATATTCGTTTATTTACTTGCCATACGCGCTCAAACAATATTCATTCGTCGTTATAAATTAAATGTTAGTTGGACTAGTATTTAAATGTTGTTTTAATAAATAGTTGGATTATATTCAAACTATTCATTTATAGTTGATTTTATAATTGGATTATAGTAATCAATATAATTGATTTTAATCTATTAAATTATAGTTGATTAAATAGTTGGACTATTGTAATCATTATAATAAATAGTACCTAAATCGTTGATTAAATAGTGGGACTATTAGAATCAAGGTATAAATTGAAAGATTAACGTTTAATACATAATCCTAGGGAAAATGTATTTAAATGGTTTAATTTTTAAATTGGGAATAATTTCAGGATGGTCCTGGAAAAATAATAAGTTACTTTATTTGATAAAATAACGTATTAGGCCTAAGCCCAGAGTTAAGCAAATAGTAGAGCATGATCTTTGGAAGATCATGTAATGATAACTTAAGTGCTTAATCCATTAAGCTTGTTGCAGTAGACTCCTTAATTTCTGAATCAGAACTAAGGATTAGATCCTTAAAGTATGAGAAAGAAATTGAAGGATCTTCATAAATCTATACTTAGATTTTAGAAGTACTAAATTGCAATAAATAACTCTTGGAGAGTTAATGACTATTCTCAAAGGAGATAAAGTCAGACTTTGCAATTAGGCAAGTAGCGCTAGTCGCACCTTACTTCGATATTCTAGAAGGCCGAGGTTAGGCCAAAGGCTTCTGGAGTGTTGAAAAAGGCAAAGGCAAAATCATTATAATCTTCTGGGAAGATAAAGGACATATCCCAAAATGTCTGCCTAAATTGTGGCAAACGGGATCGCGGAAGCGTGACTACCGTTTGGACAAAGTAGACAAGAAGGAATTGAAGACCAGCAAGGCTTTGACTTCAAATATGTTTGTCATAAATATATTCACTACTAGTATTAAAATTAGATTTTAGATACTTAGTGTGATATATATATATTGATGTTCAGAATCTGCTTTGAGCAGGATACTGACTTCAATTGAGATTAATCTGCGAATTGAAGACGGGACGAAAGTCACTGTTTTAACCGTAGATACCTAAATTTAGGAACTACCTTCGGGTGTGTACCTAAATTTGGAAATTGTTATAATGTAACTAGTTTGACTAGAAACATTATCTCTATATCAGTGTTTAACCCGCTGCGGGTGAACCTTTATATTCTAGAACACTAAAGTGTTTTATTATATAAAGATGATATTGAGATAAACACATTAGATGTGAATAACAAAATTTATATTTTGAATATAAATAAATCTCAAACATATAAAATGAGAAACAAATAGCTCAAATGATTTGATCAGATGAAACTAATTGTGGCATTGTTGTCTGGGACACAATCAAACAAGACTTGTATATCCACACTTTCGAAGAGTGGGTACTAGGACTGATTTGATTCTATTCAAATAAAGTCTACGAATCTAGTATATTGGGCATTGTGCCTATAACACTATTTACTTGGTAAAAGTGCAAATGCGACTTATCTGTTAGCCATAGTTCATAGTGAAGCAAGTGGGCCCATGTCTAGCTAGGCTAGATGTGGATATGAATATTTCGTGACCTATACGGATGTGGCATCGCGTAATGGTTGTGTGTTTCTTTTGAAACACAAATCAGAAACTTTAAGTTTCGACACGAAATAGACAAACAGATCGGCTATAGTATTATACCGTCACGGTAAGACCATAATGGAAAATACTTAAGCAATAAGTTTCTTAAATACTTGAAATAGTATAGTATTCTTTCAAATGATGACTCTTCCCGGAACACGTCATCGTGACTGTGTGTCCGAACGGATAACATAATTTTGTTAGACATGATAAGGTTAATCATGAGTAGCTCTGAGCTGCCATTTCCTTCAACGGATAAGCTTTAAACAGTGCAAGAACTTATTTTGAATAAGGTTCCATTAAAATATGTTTGACATATATCATATAAGATATGAATGGGAAAGAAACTGGATTTCTCATTCCTGAATATTTGGGTATGCTAAGCATATGTTTGGATGATACCAAACAAAAACCCAAATTGGATAAGTGCCAAATGTAGGTTATCCTAGGGATACCATAAGTATTGTACTTATACATCTCACCAGAGAACAATTAGATTGTTTCTCGCAATGTGGTTTTCCTAAGAGGAATATCGATATGCAGTGGTAAGTGGGAGGATAGTATAACTCGATTAAAATCGGAGTAATACTGTTCATGGCACCGAATCTTAATGGAACATAAATAGTTCATCAAGGATGAAACTATTACCAATAATCTTTGAATACACAAGAACCGCGTATGCCGGAGAGAGTCAGAAAACAACCTAGGGTATGGGTTTCTGATCTCACCTCATAAAGATGTCTATCTTATTGAGGTATACCAACTGACTACGTAAGAGGAAGTGATACAAGGTGTCATAAGTCCGAATTGGATTCCATGTATATCAACTATGTTTCGATACTAGTTGATGTACCGCAAGGCATTGTGCCCATTGGTACTGTATGAGTCTTCAAGGAAGACATACATGGAGGGCAACATACCAACGTATAAAGCTAGGCTTTTAGCGGAAAGGTATCGTTATCAACATTATGTTGATTGCGATTCAACCTTTTACCTGTTGCCACAGTAAATCCATTTGGATAATGCTTGCTAAAGCTGCATGTTTCATTTATGAAATATGTCAGCTTTATGGCAAAATCGCTTTCCTGAAAAGGAAACCTTTTGGAGGATGTTTGTAACATCCTGACGGTTTTGTCGTACCAAAACTAGCAAACAAGGTTTGCAGGTTATTCGATCCATGTTTGGATTGAAGTAAGCATAGGTTCTTGGAATTATCATTTTGATGTAATCATAATAGTTTATGATTTAATTCAAAAACGAAATGATTCTTATGTATATAAGAGGGTTAGTCGGAGCACACTGACAGTGGATGTCCTATAAATAATGATGATAATATGTCATTTCTTGGAAATGATATTCCCATAAAATATCTATCGGCGAAAGCTTGACATTCGAAAACTCTCCGTGGAATCGTACATTGAAAAATGTACACGACCTGATGTCTCATACGCTTTGAGCATATGGATTCACAATCGGGTCATTCCGAGTGATAGTCACTGGATTGAAGTTAAGAACATACTTAGTGTCTTAGAGAACTAATGATGTTTTCTTAATCTATGGAGATAGAGAACTTGAAGTGACTGGGATCACTACTGCAAGTTTCCAAACCGATAAAGACGACTATAAGTCGCAAACGGCACTACACAGTTTGAATAACGGTACAGTGAGCGGGAAATCTTCCAAGCAATATACTGTTACTGAATAAACAACAAATGCAGGTTATTGCTGCAGCTGAAGTGGCAATAGAAGCCTTCTAGGTCGATAATAAATCTAATTAGATTAGATATAGTTCTGTTAGTAGCTGAGCTAGGAGTCAGCACAGGCTAAAGAATTAATGGTCTCGTCAACGATGCAAATACATACTTCGACTATTCATCTAATTCGTTCGGATCATACATAGTGGCGATGTGATGATCGTATAAATCGCATCAGACGATAATCATGCAAATCCGCCGATGAAAGTCTTTCATCAGCAATTTGAGCCAACCGTACATAGTTCGGGTGTAAGACACTCGAGTGACTAGCTATAGGCCAAGTGGGAGATTGTTGGACAATTATGACCCATAGCGTCACTATTTGTACAGATCACGGTGTTGTTGTACAAATTAACTGTATGACAAAGGAGATTGCACTCTTATCATTTGTGATTAGATCACCTAGATATATAAATGATAAGAGGTCCTTGTGATTTGTTCCTGGATTGAGAATTATATGAGACAGTATCAATCCACGAAGGATAAATCATTAAATATCCCTAGTCAGAGCATTATCGAGATTGGACATCGATGAATGCGTAAAAGACTAGTATTACACTTGTGCGCATTGTGAGGACAGAACGGCATAGTTCTCATATATTTGGGTATAGGATACTCATGCAAGAGTAATAGGAGGTTGTGTTTTACCGATGGTACGGGAAACAGCTTCGCTCTGGATAAGACCCCCTCGGAATTCCATTGGTATTATGACTATGTGTCTATGGAAATCCGAAATCAGGGTAGGTGTATTTGGTCTTAACCTGAGACTTGCATCGCTAATGCTTACAACAATCAATATACTTTGGTTGAGGTCGTCCAGGGCTTTAACCGGTTCTGTGTACGCCAATACTAGGTATATTGAGAATCAAAGTGTGTTGGGTGTGATGTCATGACAGAAGTGTCACTCCAGTCATATGGAGTTGATGATCACGTAGGGATACAGAACTGGCTCTCTATATAAGGTTGCAACCGTCGGGATAATATGACTTGGTCATGATTATCCGATATTAAAGAGACTAGTTGCTCGTAATCCAATATATGCTTTG
>SKCR01048287.1:0-40498 GCA_019454045.1 Zanthoxylum bungeanum | reverse complement strand
AATAAAGTCTGATTTCTCATCTCTAACACTCCATTATGTTGCGGAGTGCCTGGAGGAGTATATTGAGTGAGAATCCCATTCTCTTTTAAATAATCAGTGAACTCTCCACTCATATATTCACCACCTCGATCAAATTGAAGGCATTTAATATATTGACCAGTTTGTTTTCAACTTCATTTCGGAATTCTTTGAACTTTTCAAAGGTTTCCGATTTATGTCTCATCAAATAGACATAACCGTACCGTGACAGATCATCGGTAAATGTGACGAAGTAAGAAAAATCACTGTGAGCAGTTTGACTTAAAGGACCACATACATCAGAATGTACGAGTTCCAATAAGTCAGTGGCTCTGTGTCCAACACCTGAAAATGAGGCTTTGGTCATTTTACCCCGAATACAAGATTCGCAAGTTGGATAAGGTTCAATGGTGAGATCATGCATCAAACCATTCTTAACCAATTGGGTTAAGCGTTTCACGCCTATATGACCTAACCTCATGTGCCAGAGTTCAGTATTATTTATATCAGATTGTTTACGTTTATTTATTCAAGTATTAAAGATATCTTGTGAGGTGCGCAATATGTAATGACCATGCTCGTTTGGACAACAAAGGATCTGAATATTACTACTATCATATAAATACAAAGAACGATTCTTAATATTTACATTATAACCTTCAGTATCTAATACAAAAAAGGGACATAATATTCGCCACACATCCTGACACAAAAATACAGTCATTTAACAAAAGTCTCCCACTGGGTAAGGGAATCTCGCATATGCCCACTGCAACTGCATCCAGAGAGTCGCCACTCCCAGATGCAGCTGTCTACTTCCCGCCAGCACCTGCAACATATTGCAAACGTGAATAGGACAAGCAGAATCCAAAATCCAATTAGATGTCATAGCTTCACAAGCCAATGAGATATCAATAATAGGAAAAATAAAAGTATCTGATGTCGATGCTCTTTCCTTCATTAGTTATGCAAGATAGTCCGGACAGTTGCGTTTCCAGTGCCCGACTTTCTGGCAGTGGTGGCACTTGTCTTCAGAAGCTCTCTTGGGCTTCGCCGTCTTACCCTGCAGAGGAATATTGAAACCCTTCTTTTTCTTTCCTTTTGTCTTCTTCCCCTTCGCCTTGGATTGGGAAGAAGCGGAAAGTGAAGTGGGTTTCGGAAGGCGAGTCGGAACTCCCTTCCTTAAATTTTCCTCTGTTGTGAGAAACATCATATGCAACTCACGGTAAGAACAGTGAATCCCATTCATGTTGAAGTACATGACGAACTGGTGATATGACGCCGGGGTGAACCGAGAATGACACTACGACCAAGAGTCTCATTGAGAGGGAAATATTGTCGCCTCAACTGCTTGATTAAATCGATCAAGTGAAGCACATGCGGGCTCACAACCTGCCCCTCATCAAGTTTAGAATGGAAAGTTCCATCGAAACTCTATGAACCACGACCTATTCTGGTACATTAACGATTCACGAAGTTGTGTCATCATGCTATATGCATCGTGCATCTCAAAATAAGTATTCTTAAGCTCAAAAGAAAGAGAACTCAGGATGAATGATTTAACCCTTAAATCATCATCCTTTCATTGCTGGAAAATCTCATGTTCTTCTGGAGATGCATCAGGTGATATAGCAAGCGGTAATGGACCTTCCAAAATATACCACAGCTTCTCGGAATTGAGGACAATCCTCAAGTCCATATCCCAATCCGTAAAGTTTTCTGCGCCTTTTAGTTTGTTCGTATCAAGCATACGTGCAAAAGGATTGGTTGGAGGTGCCGCCATCGCAAATCTATCAAATAGACAGCGAATCAACGGTAAGCATATAAGCAGATAAAAGATTATAATAGTTTCATAATATACTATAAAGCATTAACTAGATCATGGATTTTTAATCTAAAAATACCCCTCCTACTATTTCATGCAATAATTTAATCCCCAAACAAAATAAAAAATATGCGATAATCAAATCATAACATAACAGTGAAAGGTGGATCCCATGAATATATTTCAGCTCACAGCTTTGGCACGTTCTCCCCTACGTATAATCATTAGGTAGACAATTCATTGTCAATCACTCAATAATGACTCATGGGTTTTCGGTCCTGGTCGTTTCTCGTTGTGACAGCTTTGGCACGTTCACAAGGAGGCGTACCAAGGTCAAACTTGTCAATGATGAATTCAAGATACTTACGTAACCCTGACAGCTTTGGCACGTTCAGGATTCCGCTTTCGCTTGAATTCACCTAATATCATATATATCCGGTACATATAAATTTCTACCGGCCATATCCTCACAGCTTTGGCACGTTCTCGGATATAGTCGTAGAAAATTTATTGATAAGCGGTATTGACAAGACGGACCTATTAATATGCATCAAATACATATTAAATTAAAACCTTATTTTTAAATAGGGAATTTTCCGCTTAAGATGTTTTTAATTTATTTAATCAAATTAAATAAACACATGCATGCATTAAAGTCAAGATTAAAGTTAATGTTGAATTTTAAAGGCATAATCATATATCGGGGTTCCAGAATCAGACTCGCTCTGATACCATTTTGTTGGGGTTTTATTAGGAATTACAGGGTTTGTGCAGCGGAACGCGGAAAAATGATTTTTCCAATTTCAAATTCTTTTCTTGAAACAATTAAATAAACTTATTTATTTAATTAACCAATACTTAAATTATGAAATTATAACCCAAGAAATCATATTTCTTTTAATTATAAAATTACCCCCAACTATTGCAAATTAATTATTTTAGTTTTAAATATGTCAATTACATATTTAATTGATTCTAAATCAATCCCAAAATAATTTTTACAATCTTACAACAAAACCAGAAACTTTTTCAGATTTGCGAAGACTGCCCATAATTTTTCTAGAATTTACAAAACAACTCAGAATTTTAATTAATTACAATTTGGCCCAATTTGTTCAAAACACATCAAGATCAAATCCAATTAATCCCAAATTTGACACACATAAAATATACATCAAATTATAACATATATATGAAAAGCCCCAATATTTGAGTGGGTTAAGAACCCTAATTTCACAAATCACTCAAATTGGGCAATTTACACTAAATTAATAAAATTCAATACTTTAATCTTCAAATTACCACACCAATTAATTCTCACCATCATGAAATTAATCAAGAACAATTCTAGGCTAATTATGAATCGCTAATTAACTCTAGAATGGCAACTTTAATTTTCTAATTAATTTATTAAGCTTAATTACATTAATAAGCAAATAAATTAATTCTCCATGCATAAACACATCCAACAATCATCCAACAAATTTAATTACAAATTAAAAGAGTAGAGGCATGATCTTAACAACACAATTGAAGCTAAGAATTATTGAAATATTTTTCATGTCGTAGAAGAAATGAAAATACTTATAAAATCCAATTTTGCCTTGTTTTTCCTTTCTTTCTCACAAATGCTCTAAACTCTCCTTTTGTTAATTTTTGTTGAAGTTGTGTAAAAGTGTAAGAAAAATTGAAACAAAATAAATTTTTTTAATTTCCCTAGCATTGCCGATTTTACCAAGAAAAAATAAATAACAACTTATTTATTTTTGTAACTTTATAATTGGCACACTTATAAGCTTTTAAAGCAACATTTAAACTTTAATAAAGTTATCAAATATGTGTTCCAATTATAACATGCCAATTCCAAATTAATCATGACATAAAGATATTTATTTTATAAATTAATTTAATTATTTAACAATTAAATAATTAATTAATAAATATAAATATATTAAATATATGTATTATATTTACATTAATATCTCAAATACATATATTCATGATATAATTATAAATATCACAAATTGATATTTAATTAATGTGTATTTAATAATATCAAATATTAAATACAAATACACATTAATTCGGAAATGACCGTTAGGTCCCGAATGCATGTATTTTTCGTTTAACCATTAAACGAGTTATAAATAATCAGTATTATTCATAATAGTTGCCCTAGTGCTCTACGAGTATATTTCATTAGTGAGACTCTCTAGATTCAGGCATATCCGTCACGAAATCAAATTTTGTGTCCATAATTCACCAACCCGTAAATTATGACGAACACATATAAACTCACCCACCCGTAAATTATGACGAACACAGATAAACTCACTGAATCATACATGTCGAGGTCACTGCATACGTATAATCCCTCCGTCACAGGTATCCAGATTAATCCAGAGATATAGATACAAACGTCAAATCTCTATAGATATAAGCACGTCGACGTTTCTATTAGCAATCCCTCAAATAACACTTAGAACTAATTTTTACAGTGTACCACGGGCCCATGGATTTAACAGATTGCTAATTTCATATTGAATACCTATGCTCTGTACACAGAGCTGACAGATCATATCTTGATACACACAGGATATCCTGAGCATCAGTCCACACCCAACGAACAGGCGGAGGTCTGATCTAAATAGATCGGTGACGTGACTGCCATCTAAGTGTGGAGGATAACTCAAATATCCACAGTGGTATCTAAAGTCAAAGAATCACTATGCTCACTCAACCCGAGAAGATTCTTATTGACGTTGGTGTACCATCCATTAAGAATCTTCGGTGAGTCGTTAAGTGTTTATCCGCTATAAACACCTACACGTCTATACGAGTCTCCAAGACTCATGGTTCACCGAGAAACCATCAGAATCCAAGATTCTAATATACGACATGTACCAATCTCAACGGGTTTACTTTACTGACCAAGTAGTGTAAACCTTGACCGGGAATATTCTAAGAATGACAACGTCATGATACAACTCAATGTCAGTTGTGACACTTTTGCAACAGTATCATAACTAATCATTCTATGGTCGGTTACATCTTTACCATATTAAAGAAGAAGTTATATAAAAAAATTGTTCATTTTATTCATAATAAAAAGTTACATTAGTATTTACAAGGAAATACATAATAAAATTGGCGCTCAGAGCACCAACCCTAACAACGTGCTGCTAGTTTCCGCTAAGTATGTTTCACGTCCCAAGTTACGGTACTGGTAAGATTTTTAGAATAACTATTTTTCAGTACTCATTTTATGAATTAACTTTGTGTTTTCTCAGATCGTGTTTATAGTCTCTAAATAGAGAGCATAATTTTCAATAAATAGTTCAGTTTACAGTAAACAGGACGATTTTCAGCAAAGAGTATGGTTTTCAGCAAATAGTATGGTTTTCAGCAAATAGCACAATTTCCAGTAAAAAGTACAATTTTCAGTAAATAGTACAATTTTCAGTGTACAACATAGTTTTCAGTAGATAGCTCAGTTTTCAGTAAAGAAATACAGTTTTCATAATAGTATGCGGTTTTCAGTTGAGTTGATGTTTTACGGAGAAAACATGTTTGTAGTTGTATTCTTGTATTTCCAGTTTTAGTACTCTCAATCTTATTACAGTTTTCAGTTTCAATATGACATTTAAGGGTCATGTCGTGGTTTTAGAGTCATGACATAGTTGTAGTTTTTACATCACCTTGTGCCAATTTCCAATTATGTATAGGTTCTCAGTTACATTACAACTAAATAAGTATATGGTTACATATGACTCAAAACTCAGGTTTGAAGTAGTTTTGCAGTTATTTATGTATTAGTCATCATATTATTTTATAATATGTGTTATGTTCACTCACTAAGTCGACCGTTTGACTTACTCCTATCAGTTTCAGCTTTACAGGCATTTCATAAATGTAAGTGGAGAACGATGCTATGGGGGCGATGGACGAGCATCAGTCATTATGGTCAAGCTATTAGATTTACAATGTCAGAGCCTGCTAATTGAGTGTGGCATCAGGTATGATTTTTTATTGTGTATAAATAAAGCGTGTAATTCGTGTTATAGTTAACATGTGGCATGTATCAAGTTAGTGTATCAGTATGTTTCAGTCATGCATGTTTATAGCAAATTATGAGATTAGCATGTACGTACAACATAGCACAAGTCAGAATAATTTATGATGTGTTAGACATAAGTATATGAGCCCGTAGTAGGTAACTTACGTAATCATGTATATGTTAGGTTGATTAAACCACCTCAGATTTGGGCTGGTCTTAGCCACGGGTTGTTTGGTATGGTGATGTTTAGATCAGTTCATGTGTAATGATGCATGTATTAATAGAGCATGTATAAGCCATGAGTAGTCATGTAATGTACGTGTCGGTCATGAGGGTTATGGAGATGGCTACACCGTCTCCTACCGTTAGTGTCGTGGGAAACTGAGATGTGATATTAAAAATATTATAGGGCCTATATTTTGCACGGGTTGAGCAATTGAATTGAATTTTTAAGGTTTTTTTTTAAAAATTCTTAATTTGATACTATTATTTTTTATTTCACATGAGAAATTATTTGAGAAAGAAATAGAAATGAGGTCTTTAATTTTTCCTTCAAGATTACATTATGTGTACATTTTTTCGACAGTGTTTTTGTTTTGTTTGAATTGATTTTATTAAATAATTTTTTTGCATATCGTTTCCTCTGATTAAGCTGTTGTTTTGTTTATGCTATTATTGCCTCTCTTTTTTTTTTTTTTTTTTTTTTTTTATGATTTTTAAAGATTTGTGTATAAATCCTTCTCCTACTGGCATTAATTACAAATACTTGGTTTCTTTCCTTTTTATTTTTATTTTTATTTTTTCTTATTTTTTCCTCCTTTTATGAATAAATAAATATATGTAGGAAAAAAGATATTATTTAATAGAAATAGACTGGCATAATATGTAGGAAAATAAATACCTTAAATGTTATTACTGTCTTTTATCTTTAAATCTTCTTTTAATTTACTTTTGGTCAATGCAATTCTTTCTGAATAATAATATATGCCCTAGTATAAGCAAATTTTATTTTTAGTTAATTTAAATCTAGGCGAACTCCCGAATAATAAATGTTTTGTTTTACTCAAAATGAATAAATTTTAAAATAAAAAATACGATTTAATTCAACTTGAAAAGAAAATAAGATTTCAAATAGAGACTAACATAAAGATTTTGAAAGAAAACAAATAACATTGAGGAAAATAATGTTTTAGGAGGCTATTAAGAGGATAACATAAAGTATTTAAAGGAAAATAAATAATGATTAAGAGAGAGCATCCGTTATTATATTAAAATAGTCATTAATGAATTAAGTAAATTGCTAATCTTTATAAGGAACTTGTCAAGCTCTATAAATTCTGGATTGCAAACAAATAAAATTAAACAAATTATAGTAATTATTTATAAGAAGTAACAGTAGCCTTACAATTCAAAATTAAATTCACCTTCAAAGTCAAAGTTCATAGTGCAATTTCTACTAAAATCATACATACTAAAAAAAAAAAGTAAGTACTATAAGGAAAAATGGTTTTTTTTTTTCTTAATCAACTCAATTGAACAGCCCTCTCCGAATCGTCGTGTTCCCATGCATTTTTGTCCGAGTTTACTTTCTTCCTTCAGTTCGGGTTCTAATTAATGAAATTTATGTTTTCTCACAATATAATAGTTTTCTTTTTGAATTATGATTGTTTTCTTATGTTATAATAATTTTGACAATTAAAACTTATCTTTGATAATTATCTTTTCAAATCGTGAATGTATGAGATTCTAATTACATAACAATTGCACATAATAAAATTTAGGACTAATTGTTAAGTGGATTTATTCTAATTATAATAGGTTTATAAATTTAATAAGTGGATGATAATCTTTTGATTACGAATATAATAGATCGATTTGTTAGTTTTTTTTTTTTATTGATAATAGGGCAACTTAATTTAATATTGATTAAAATTATTTTATTATATTTTTCTTATTTCAAATTGAGTCGCCTACGTGGCGCATTGAGAGAACTTAAAAATATTTAACTTTTATATATACTAGCAGATAACCTCAGCGATGCGTGACTCGTTTTATTAGAGACAAATATGATATATACCAAATGTAAAAAATAAAATTAATTAATATCGTATATTAATTATAGTTGTCCATACAATGCAATTTCTTTAACATTCTTTCAATTAACAAATGTGACTTTTAATTTATTCTATTTATAAATTTTTATTGAGAGAAAATAAATCTCTTAGTGCAAGTATAGATCTAGCTAGCTTAGGAACACTTTTATAATTAACTTAATATAATTCATGACTCTTGAACTTCTACTAATAAATAAGTGAGAGTTAATAAAGAATATGAAAAATTAAACATTAATAATTCATTTGAAATAAGTACACATTTAATTAACAAATTTTCAATCTTTAATAATATAAGAAAACAATAGTTTGGAAGAGTTGGGAAAATGAAAGGCTTGAGATTGAAAAATATGAAAAGTTGAAACATAAATAACTCATTTGAAATGATATTATTTCATAAACGTATTTTCAATAATTAATAATTTTGGGGAAATGAATGGTTTGTGATTAAAGAATATGAAAAGTTGAAATATTATTAACTCATTTGAAACATATGTATTTAATTAACGTATTTTCAATAATTAAATTTTGGAAAAAAATTTGAAGGATCTGAGAAAATAAAATATTATTGGTGGAAGAATATGAAGAGTTATATATTAATAATTTATTTTAAATATCAATAATTCATTTTAAATATTAATGATTCATACGTTTACGTGGACAGCCCAAAAAGGAAGTCATTTCTCAACTTTTTTTATAATATATAAATATAGATATAGATATAGATATAGATATAAATAGATAGATATTAAGACCACTGATATTTACAATCTGAAATAAATTTAATCTTTCCAAATCTCATCGAGCAATTGTTTGATAACATAATTTAATATTTTGACCTAGAATATGTCGGATTTACTTGTAAATATTTGGAAAAAAAAATGTTTGCTAACTAATTCACACGAGACTTGAACTCTTTGCTATCCGATAATTGGATGGTTTTCCCCAATAATTCAATAAAGAAATTTTAAAATAGGAAAAATGAAATATAGACTCTCAAGATTTATTCTAATGTACACACAGACCTCATTATTTTCAAAGATGAGTCATATTCACCCTTTTTTTTTTTTTTTGGGGGACAGAGAGATTATAAGATCCTGAAGGTTTGCCCAAAATAATAATAATAATAATATGTGTCTCAAAAGTAGGGAAGACAATTAAGATACCTCGTTCCGATCGAGTCTCATTTCATCTAGTTCTGTCCCGATTATTATTTGGAACGAAGAAATCGTCCCAACTACCGATATTATGAATCGGGATTCAGAACTTTTAGGCTAAAATTTGGGATTCAAAAAAAAAAAAAATAATATCGAATCTCGTCTTGATTTTCTATTCGTATCGTCCCGAATTTCGATTGAAATTTTTATTCGGTACGAAAAATCATCCAGAATCTCAGATCAAAAGAAGAGGGATCTCGGACATATATTCATGAAGGCCTGCCCACCTACAAATCATGACTAAACAACACGACACGTCGAACCATACAAGTCGAGGTTAAAACGCTAATGTATAATCCCTTCTTCATTAACGTTTCCAATTGAGTAAGGTTATAGTTATACTGTCAAAACCTTATCTACTCAATATATGAAATTTTTTATCCTTATATTCCATTGATAAATAATATAGCAAAACTATTTTTGAATATTATTTATAATGTTAAAGAAACAATTTCTTCAACGAACTTTCGGCCATAAAATTTCCGGAATATATTCTGAAAATTTCTGGAAATAAAATCCAACCATATGGACTGACGAATCCTCATATTAACACACACCGACCTTGGTGAGCATCGGTCTATACCTAACAACATCTAGCGGTCAGACCATGAAAGGTCTCTGACATGCATGGTATCAGACATAGAAGATCACTCATAAGACCACCGTGGTGTCTCAAGTCAAAGGACCACAATAACTACTCAACTCGAAAAGATAACTATTGACAGTTTTATGGAATATCTATTAGTCATCTTTTATGAGTTAATTCAATATTCATTCAACTAATGAATATCTGCATTTCTATACGAACTTCCGCTAAGCTCACAGTCTGTTGAGACAAACCATATGTCCATTACATATATAGACAATGCACTAGTCTTACCAATATAATGACCGACCCATGTCAATATATCTAGACTATGAATAATTTATATTCGAGAGAATGTGTGATATTTCTCAACACCATTTGCAACTCTTGCAACTATATCATCATATGTTGTAACTCTCGGGTCTTTACTAAATTCATATAAGGTTCCGAGTATAACTCGAAATCTCTAACTTTTAGAGTAATCTAACTCTTAGATTTACAATATATAAATAAAGTAAGAGTTTTACCATATTAATAAATAAATAACCATGATAAAATAAATATTATATTGCATAAATATCAAATATTCCTACAAAAAGTGAATGGTGCTCGATCACCATTTCCAACACTCCCACTTGATCTAGGCCATTCACGATGGTATCTAATACCCATGGACTCCACGTGTTTCTCAAACACCTTGGGAGTTAAGGCTTTAGTCAGTGGATCCGCTACATTTTCTTCAGTTCGTACTTTACAAACTACAATATCACCTCTAGCCAAAATTTCTCTAATTATGTGATACTTTCGTTCCACATGCTTAGATTTCTGATGAGCGCGACGTTCCTTGGCTTGAGCTATTGCACCATTGTTGTCACAGAATAACGGAATAGGATCTACTATAGATGAGACTACTCCAAGCTCCGCAACAAACTTTTTGATCCAGACAGCTTCCTTTGCAGCTTCTGAAGCAGCAATGTATTCTGCCTCGGTGGTGGAATCAGCAGTCGAACCCTGTTTAGTGCTTTTCCAACTAATGGCACCACCATTGAGAGAAAACACAAACCCAGATTTAGAATTTCTATCATCTGGATCAGATTGAAAATCTGAATCCGTGTAACCTCTCAATTGTAAGTCATTTTCTCCATAAATGAGAAACTTATCCTTTGTACCCTTAAGGTATTTCAGAATATGTTTCACAGCCATCCAATGGTCCTGACCCGGATCAGACTGATAACGGCTTGTAACACTTATAGCCATGCTGATATCAGGTCTGATACATAACATGACATACATTATGCTACCAACATCGGAATCATAAGGCTGGCTAAGCATTTTAGCCCTTTCATCATCTGTCTTAGGACACATTTTCTTAGACAGATGAATACCATGTTTGAAAGGCACATTGACTGTCTTATAGTCAACAAAGTTGTAGCTTTCTAAGATCAAATCAATGTACTTGGACTGAGAGAGTCCTATCAACCTCCTCGCTCTATCTCTATAAAGCTTTATGCCTAGTATATAAGAGGCCTCTCCCAAATCCTTCATGGAGAAATTCTTATTGAGATAGGCTTTGACAGATTGTAACATACCTATATCGTTTCCGATAATAAGTATATCATCAACATAAAGCACTAAGAAGACTACCATGCTCCCACTAACCTTTTTATAGACACATGATTCCTCTTCATTCTTAATGAAACCAGACGATCTGATCACATCATCAAAACGAAGATTCCAACTACGGGAAGCTTGTTTAAGTCCATAAATAGACCTTTTAAGCTTACATACCAGATTAGGATCTTTGGCGAATGCGAATCCCTCAGGTTGTTCTATATGGATATCTTCCTCAAGATTTCCATTCAGAAAAGCCGTTTTCACATCCATTTGCCAAATTCATAATCATAGTGTGCGACAATAGCTAATAAAATCCTGATTGACTTAAGCATGGCTACAAGAGAAAAGGTTTCCTCATAATCAATACATGATTTCTGAGTATATCATTTTGCTACGAGTCGGGCCTTAAAGGTTTCAACCTTTCCATCGGGCCCCCGCTTCCTCTTGTAAACCCATTTACAACCGATAGGAACAATTCATTCGGGAAGCGGAACCAAGTCCCAGACTTGATTATCATGCATTGAGGCAATCTCAGATTTCATAGCTTCCAGCCATTTCTCCGCATCGATGTCTAACATCGCCTCTCTATAAGTTAAAGGATCATTTTCTTCAATTAAGAAAACATCGAGTGTATCATCAGATGACGTCCTGTATCTGACAGAGGGTCTCGATATCCTTTGTGACCTACGAGGTGGTTGTGTCAAAGGCATCTCATCTTCTTGAACTTCTGGTTCTATCGTCAATTCAATGTTACTTTGATTGACTTCATCTAAATCAATCATTATATGATCTGCACTTTCTAACACAAATTGTGTTTCTAAGAAAGTTGCATTTCGAGCAATGAACACATTTCGGTTCTCGGGATCATAGAACTGATATCCCATGAAATTTTTAGGATATCCAATTAATCGATACTTGTACCCTCTAGGTGCAAGTTTATCCCGCTGTGCAACTCTTATATAGGCAGGACAACCCCAAATCTTAACATACTTAAGACTCGGTTTCTTTCCAGTCCATAACTCGTACGGAGTAGTCGGAATGGCTTTCGATGGAACTTTGTTCAAAAGATGAGCGGCAGTGTCTAGAGCA
The DNA here is from genome assembly GCA_019454045.1 of Zanthoxylum bungeanum. Taxonomy (NCBI): domain Eukaryota; kingdom Viridiplantae; phylum Streptophyta; class Magnoliopsida; order Sapindales; family Rutaceae; genus Zanthoxylum; species Zanthoxylum bungeanum. The sequence goes on along the minus strand of SKCR01048287.1, from coordinate 27,981 downwards.
TGGCCCCACAAGTATATTGGTAGATCAGTAAAACTCATCAACGATCGAACCATATCTAATAAAGTTCGATTTCTCCTCTCCGAAACATCATTGTGTTGAGGAGTGCCTGGAGGAGCATACTGAGCGAGAATCTCATTCTCTTTTAAATAACTCACGAACTCACTGCTCATGTACTCACCGCCCCGATCTGATCAAAGGCATTTCAAGAGTTTTCCGGTTTGTTTCTCTACTTCAAATCAGTATTCTTTGAACTTTTCAAAAGTTTCTGATTTGTGTTTCATAAGAAAACACTAACCATATCGTGACAAATCATCGATAAAAGTTACAAAGTATTGAAACCCACCCATGGCAGCATGATTTAAAGGACCACATACATCGGAATGTACAAGTTCCAATAAATCATTAGCACGGTGTCCAACACCACTAAATGAGGATTTGGTCATTTTACCTTGAATGCAATATTCGCAAACTGGTAAAGGTTCTATGGTTAGATCCGATATCACACCATCTTTAACTAGTTTGGTTAGACGTTTTATGCCTATATGACCTAATCTCATATGCCAAAGTTCTGTGTTATTTATTTCTTCCGATCTTTTCCTTTTAGATTTCTCTATATTAAAGACATCACGATTTTTGGTAAGAATGTAATGACCATCAACCATGGGACATGAAACAAGCAAAACATTCACATTATCATATAAATTAAAAAGATCATCTTTAATATTTACATGAAATCATTCGCTGTCAAGTACAGGAAGTGAGATGATTTGCCGTATCATAGTCGGCACAAAATAACAGTTATTAAGTTTAATATTACATTCATAAGAGAGTTTCAAAAACAAAATTCCTACTGCTTCAACTTGTAGAGAATCTCCATTCCCCACTCGCAGCTGGATCTCTCCCGGCTTCAATCTTCTAGTTTCCCTCAGATCCTGCAACGAATTGCAAATGTGAGAGGGACAAGCGGTGTCCAACACCCAAGTCGAACTAGAATCAAAAGCAAGTGTAATGTCAATAATAGGAAAATAAATACCTGAGGGAGCTTTCTTCAAAGAGGCTAAATATTTCAGACAGTTGCGTTTCCAGTGTCCAAACATGTCGCAGTGGAAATATTTTCCTTTTGCAGCATCTGTCTTCACCTTTGGCTTAGAAACCCCTGCGGAAGCAACCTTTGGACCTTTACCTTTAACTTTCTTCTTCTTTTTCTGTTTCTTCCCTGTCGGCTTATGAGAAGCCTGAGAAGGTCCAGAAGAAGAACCACCAGTGACCATGAAAGCAGAACTATTCTTATTCATGTCTTCTTGAGCTGTCAGCAACATATTGTGCAACTCAGAATAGGTGGGAAGCATCTTATGCATGTTAAAGTTAACGATAAGGTCATTGAAAGACTTAGGAAGAGATGCGAGAATCACATTATTCCCAAGACGGTTATCAATAGGAATATCCATCATTTCAAGCTCTTCGATATAGTCTATTAGCCTCATCACATGTGGGCTAACAGGTTTTCCCTCCGGGAGGAAAGTATGGAAAAGCTCGACAGCCACCCTATGCATCTCTACCTGTGGTCGATCACTGAATAGTTCCTTCATATGGATCAAAATGGATCCGAAATCAGGCATCGGCATATACTTCCTCTGTAGTTCCGGCACCATAGATCCCAAGATGTATGATCGGACTTTCCGATCATCATCCTTCCATTTGATGAACGTCTCACGTTCTTCATCTAAAGCGTTATCCGAAACCCTTGCGGGCATTGGATGATCAAGAACATATTCAAGTTGCTCCGCTTGGCAAAGAATTCGGAGATTCATGAGCCAACATTATAGTTAACAGCACCCTGGAGCCTATGCGTATCAAGTATACGCGAAAGCGGGTTCAACACAGACATTCTGTCTACACAAGGATAAAATAAAACAGAAATTAATATTTAAATATCATGATAAAAACACTAAATAGAATATGAATTTACTTTTTCTATAAAGTGCCCTCGCATTGTCTTACATATTCTTTATAATCTCTACAAACAAGAATACAGAAATTTAACTCTTAAATCTCACAAAGCAAAGTAGATCCTTCTTGATATTTACGCAAATCTCACGCTTTAGGAATATTGACATTTGTAAATTCGAGAAGGTAGACAACTATTGTCAATTGCATCTCATACAACTCTTATATTCGGTCCTAAATCGAATCTCATCATCACGCTTTAGCAATATTGGATAGTTCAATTTTTAGATTAACTTGTCTATTGCTGAAAGTAAGATACTAATATTAACCTCACGATTTAGCAATATTGGATAATACTTTCTCTTAAATTCGACTCATCTCATGCTTAACCGGAATAGTACAAAACATTATAATAAAACCCTCACGCTTTAGCAATATTGGAATAATCACAATGGTTTTACTAACACCGTATAGACAAGTCGGACCATGTCATATTTTCAACTAAAATAATGACACTTAATAATCTAGCGTAGAGATTTTTTTTAAAGTCAAATGCACACAAATATATAAAATGTATGCATGTCCAAAAAAGCCTAAAACATGTAATTCATATTAAATGTATGCATGGGCATTTTATAACATTGAAAAAAATTGTAAGGAACATGAACAATAAGAAGCACGTATCGCTCTGATACCACTTGTTGAGTGAGGAACGGACAAACCCGAGCGCAACGGAAACCCGCCCGAGATCAAAGCGCGAGCGAGTAAAATATTTTTTTTGTTTTAATTTTCGGCAGTCCTTAAAAAAGTGGGTTTAAAATTTTTAATTACAAACTTAAAATTTCCAATGCATTAAAATATTTTCATGTATTAAAAATTACCATAAGTCCATTTAAAAATTTCAACACATTTAAATCAATCTACCAACTTTTGACAAATTAATCTAAGCATCATAATTATTTCCAACACTTGAAAATAATTCAAATATACTAAAATTAATTTTTTCAACACTTTAAAAATTAATCCAAGCATACAAAATAATTTTCCAACTCTTGAAAAATTAATCCAAGCATTCAAAATTAACATATCAATTATATACTAATTTTCCAACACTTAAAAGCTTCTAATTCCTCACTTACATGCTTCCAATTAATCCAACAAACCACAACAATTTTTCTCAACTATAATCATCAAGAAATTGAACAATAAATTTACAAATTAAATTTTACCAACAATTTCTTTCAAGCCTTTCCAATTTGAGAAGAGTTGCATCCAAGTTTTTCCAATTCTTCCAAGCTTTGAGTCCTTTCAAATCCATTCTTCCTCCACCAAATTGAGTTTCTCCAAGAACAAATCTTGGTGATCAAAATGTGGTTTGATCACTCAAGAATAGCAACCAACTTTTCCCCAAATTTTAACTCTTAAAACCCTAGGAAAAAGAAAACCTCAAGAACATAAATTAACCCTTAACACTTAGGGATTAATTCCATGGACTTGATTATATGTAGGGTAATATTTGGTGAGATTATTGGCTTGGATTTTGATCAACAAAAAAAGAAGAAACCCCTTAAAGCTTCTCAACTCTCGGCAGTAGCTTGTTTTGGGAGAGAAAGTTGTTTTCATTTTTTTGTTTTTCAAAATAGCAGTGGCTTGTAAAAGTCAAAAAGGTGAAGTAATTTGCTTTTGCTTTTATTAATCAAAATAATGAAAAACAAAACTAAAACAATTAATTAACCATGGTGTATAAAATAACTATGGTATAACCTCATTTTTTTCCAACACCACTTGTTTCAAAAAACAACTTAACCAAGATTAAATAAAATCTCACCAACTTAGTTAACTAAGTTACCTTTTTATTAATCACTTAGTTACTTTAACTAAACAATCCAATTTACTTTAATTAATCAATTGTATAAGCTAAGTAATTAATATTGTATATTAATTTAACAATTGAATTAATTCACAAAATAATTACTAATTTAATGTAAATCAAATTTACATTTATTATACAATAAAATTATATCAATTTTGATATAAAATTAATTAATTCAATTCATCTCATGAATTATCGGATTAAACAATTTAATCCTAAATACCCAAAATATTTTGTCAACATTTGACGAGAGGTCGCTCTAGTGGTCAACGAGTAAACTTAATATAGTGGAACTCTTTAGACTCACGTTCGGTTGTTACTTATATATATATATACTTATTTATCACATATTCGTATATAATTGATGAAGACCTGCCCACCTATTAATCATAACTAAACAACACGACATGTCGAACCATACAAGTCGAGGTTAAAACGCTAATGTATAATCCCTTCGTCATTAACGTTTCCAATTGAGTAAGATTATAGTTATACTGTCAAAAACCTTATCTACTCAATATATGAAATTTTTTTATCCTTATATTCCATTAATAAATAATATAGCAAAACTCTTTTTGAATATTATTTATAATGTTAAAGAAACAATTTCTTCAACGAACTTCGGCCAAAAGATTTCCGAAATATATTCTGAAAATTTCTGGAAATAAAATCCAACCATATGGACTGACGAATCCTCATATTAACACACACCGACCTTGGTGAGCATCGGTCTATACCTAACAGACATCCACGGTCAGACCATGAAATGTCTCTGACATGCATGGTATCATGCATAGAGGATCACTCACAAGACCACCGTGGTGTCTCAAGTCAAAGGACCACAATAACTACTCAACTCGAAAAGATAACTATTGATAGTTTTATGTAATAGCTATTAGTCATCTTTTATGAGTTAATTCAATATTCATTCAACTAATGAATATCTGCATTTCTATACGAACTTCCGCTAAGCTCACAGTCTGTTGAGACAAACCATATGTCCATTACATATATAGACAATGCACTAGTCTTACCAATATAATGACCGACCCATGTCAATATATCTAGACTATGAATAATTTATATTCGAGAGAAGGTTGTGATATTCTTAACACCATTTGCAACTCTTGCAACTATATCATCATATGTTGTAACTCTCGGGTCTTTACTAAATTCATATAAGGTTCCGAGTATAACTCGAAATCTCTAACTCTTAGAGTAATCTAACTCTTAGATTTACAATATATAAATAAAGTAAGAGTTTTACCATATTAATAAATAAATAACCATGATAAAATAAATATTATATTGCATAAATATCAAATATTCCTACAAAAAGTGAATGGTGCTCGATCATCATTTCCAACAATTATATTGTAAACTGGTCTTTCTGAAATCAACACTGCTGCAATTTGTAGTCGGCGAAAGTATTTAGCAGTAATGCAAATTCCAATCACAAACAAGTTCCTATTTGCCAATAGCAATTACAAAATCAAGGAAAGCAGGCCTCACATCAAGCTAAACTTAAAGGCAGACTAAAGAAACTTCAAGGATGGTATCTGACATGGTGAAAAATTAAGTCTTCTAAGGGCGAACGACAAAAACTATTAAGCCTAATGCATGGAAATAGAAAGATCAAAGTTTTTTTACTGACTGCAAATTATGAATACAGTGTGTATGCAAGGAAATCAATGGGCCACATCAGATTCCCTAAAGATCCAATTCAAATGGCCAAGGTCCTATATTCTCAAACCCAAAATATAAAACAAATAGCTGGTGCTTTTTGACAGCTGAAAAATGATATTACAAAAATAAAATAAAAACCTCGGTGGTTACAAATTTATCAGCAGTACAAATCTCAGTGAATGAAAATGGAAGAGTAACCATGTTTTCTGTTCATGTCAAAGCAGCAGGCATAAACATACATTAATGTCCAGGAGAGAAAAACTAAACACAATGGTTGGATAAACTCAGGGATCCCATAAACTTCTTTACTCAGAGCAATACACAAGCATATTGGGAAAAGCAGAATAACACAGAGTGGTCATACCTGCCACACAACAGCCCCTTCTAATATGCCAAATCTATATATAACTCCTACTGACTAAGGCACAATTGTGGGAATATAGAACCTCTACATAATCTTTCATATGCATGCTAGTGACACTGATGTAGTGAATACCTAGCACCTAGACCGTCTTTTAGAACACTACAATAAACTCAAACTTGATTCAAAAACTAAGCTTTCTCTTTTATCTTTAAGTTTGCATTTTGTCAAATGGTATCAGAGATCAGCCTTGCTTGTCTCTTATGGCGCAGCACGATCCAAGGGACAACCATCCTATTGACGGTGATCAAGGGATGCATGCTTTAATTGTGGATGCAATCACATGGATTGCCATAGAAGCGACGAGGGACCATCCAAGGAACAACCATCCTATTGATAGTGTTTAAGGGGTGTAGGCTTGATCTATGGAGGCGATCACACGGATTACCGCAAAAGCAGCGAGCGCAACCATTCAAGAACGGCCTCCACCTGACACGTGGCAGCACATAAAATATGCTAGGGTTGTCATTTTTATGACAACAGGAGGCAAGATCAAAGGAAGGAGTTAACTATGAGCAAGTGACTTCGGAATTTGTGCCTATACGAGTACCACCTACACACTATCATGAGGTTCTAAACTATGTTGTCGAAGGCACCGCTTCGGGTTTTTCCAGTGTTGTTAAAGGCGCAAGGTGCACCGAGGCATAAAAGGTCTTCAGGTCTAGGCGTGCGCCTCAAGAAACAAATCTGATAAAGGTGAGGTGCAAATTGGAAAAAAAATAAATTTATCCAGTCAACTAAAATAAAGATAAATCATTGAAAAGATATAAAAAAAACAATTACAATAATACAAATATTGACAATACAAATTAACGTGTTTATCGAATTTTAAAGCTCACCCCAAATCCTATCTTAATTTATTAAAAAAAAAATTATACAACTTGATTTCGAGTCGGGTGGGTCAATTCGGATTGAGATTTTCTCACATATTTTTATGAGCCTGAAGATCGCCAAGCCTGACTCTTCATGAGGGGCAGTGGTCTGAGCTTGAGGTGCTATTTTAACAACTATGGAATTTTCAAACAGCCGCTTAAGATAAACTTAATGTTTGATTAGTCAACCCACCTTCTGACTGGTCAAAGTCAGCGCTTGTGCGGGTTAAATTATAAAAACACTTTGCCCTGCCTGCAGCCTTTGATAGCATAGGTTCTAAAGAAACAAAATCTTCAGAACATGTGGCACTATAATCAATAAGGTGTGTAACATAATAATTGACAACGATTACAGTGAGAATTTTGTGTCAAAAGCAGTGATTGGCATGATGACGCTTACAACAGAAAAACAATCTTCACCATACAAAATCATAGGGATAAAAACGTGAGTCACTAAAGTTTTTCGTGTTTCTTTCTCCATTGGGAATATCTATAAAAGTAAATGTTGTGTAATATTGTTGATATGGATGCATGTCATGTTTTATTGGGTAGACGCAAGGCACACTGAGGCGTCAAGGTCCTCTTGGGGCCAAGGCGCAAGGCGCAATATGAAGCGCACGCCTGATTGAAGCGAAGCACATGGTGTATCCCGTTTTTTTTAGCTTTTATATTAATTTCTCAATTGGAATAATTCATATAAATTGTATTTAATAAATTTATCTTATGAATTTCAATTCAATAAGTAAAATTAACAATCATATCACATAGAAAAAAATCATAACTTTAAAAAAATGAAGATTCAAAGTTATCCAAATTCATAATTCATATAATATTTAAAACTATTGATCTCTCTCATTCAACTTTTGAACTACGTAATACATGCAAAGCGCGCCTTGAGCTTTGTCCCTAGGCATGCAAAGCGCGCGCCTAGGAATATGAGCTGAGCCTCACAAACGGGAGGTTATGCGAGCACAATGGAAAAGATAGATTTGGTTCCAGAGAAGAAGCACCACCTTTACTTGATTTGTTTATTGCAACTGCTCGTCTGATTGGGTTGCGCAGCAAGTTCTAGTTGAGGGAAAACCATTTCTTATACTAATGATGTAATTGACATGGTTTTGCCTGTTCAATTTGAGGAAGCAGAATTAATTGGCATTTTAATCGAGAGAAGCTTGGAAAGTGATAAACGAGTAATGATCCTTGTATGTTCTTGAAAATTCATCCTTTCGATGAGTCACTACTCACTGATAAAGTCAAGAATATGATGAAGTATAGGGATTAGGGACTTTCAAGTTTCATTTAAGAATTATAAAGAAAACTCTAAGTGGTGTTCACAAGCTGCTTTACAGCCATATGTCAAGTTTTATCCTCTAGATAATAACTGAACTCCAGGACAAGTACTTTTCTAAATGGGGAACACTAATGTAAAAAAGACCTATAGCTTAGTTCGAATGGAGAGATAGGCCGTTCGAACGAGAATTCCCGAGAGTTCTCGTTCTTTGGTCGTTCAAACGAACGAAGCTGATTGTTCGAACGAATGCAATTGGTCATTCAAACGAATGTGCACCTAATTTACTTTTATGCATTTATTCAATTCTATTTTAAATCACCAAGGCTCATAGGCTTTAAGGCGGTCAAGCTAAGTTATATAGGGTTAGTTTATGTTTCTAGTTTCATATAAAAGAGTTCTTAAATCCTCATTGATGTTTTAGACTTCAATTTTATCAATAAACTCAGATTTTATTCATAAACTAAGGTTTCTATTTAATTTTCACGTTTCCGTTTCGTTAGACACTACCAATGTCACTGCCCTCCTCACTCTCAAGTTTCCCCACTTTCCCATCAATCCAATGCACGTTGTTGCCTCATGGCTTTATAATTCTACACCTCAACCATGAGATGCAAGGAACTACTTGAAAAATAATCTGCATTTAGCTCAGATTTCTCAAGAAGCTCCAAACCATACTGTAAATGCTACCTTTGCTTGTTCACAATATAGTTGATTATTTTATCGCTAGCCATTTTTATCAAGAAACTATCATTAAAAACGAGAAGAAACATTATAGCTCTATGCTATATTCTGCTAAGGAAGATAAAACGCAAAAGCACATTACCGTCATAAGGCAAGCTCAGGCAGTGACTATTTCTTGCCCATGGCAGCTTGCTACATACAACCCAAGTCATGTAATATTAGCAAGGAGTAAGTGATAAGTCTATGGTAAGTTTAGCAATTTTGCATTTTCTTGCAACTTCCCAATGTAAATGGCTCAAGCTTTTGGTATAAAAACGACTTGTGAACCTCTTTAGCTATTTACACAGTCGACCCATATAATCTAATTTCAAATAACTACTAATTGTGTGTTGTAAATTCCTCAAATTCATTAAATATGATTTGTATATATGTATTTATATACCTTTGGAATTCTCAAGGGGTGTATGGGAGGTTGCAATCCTTAGAGGGTTGCAACCCACCCCAAGGGGTGCCCTATTGGCACCCCTCCATGCCTTATATAAGAAGGCTTTTATTCCAAATGTAAATACATAAGATATACAACTATTTTCAGAGAATAAGAAAAGAGGCACTGCTGTTTTCTTTGTTTTGAGAGAGAGATCCACCATTTTATCCTAGTTCAAACACTTGTGAAGGAGTGCACCTTGAACAAGTAGAATCCAAGTTATCCTGGGAGAACATTGGCAATTCGAATCCGTAGAGCACCTGTGACGGGGCCAATAAGTTCTTAAGGACAGAGTTTTTCTCGACTTGGACGATTGAATCAGGTTTTTCTGGTTCTTACTGTGTTAGGGTTATATTGCATCTAGATCTACTTTTGCTGTTTGATCTGTTTGTTTGCAAGTAATATTACTGTTTGATGACACATATTTTACAACAATCTTAAGAACTTATCGTATCGTGTTATTAGATAGTAATTTGCATGTTAGGGTTTGAATATTTTCTGGAAAATACGAACTGTTCATGAAAAACCCGTAGGGCGTTCGAACGCCTGACGCACGCGAAGGCTAAAAATTTGAATTTTCGTAAGAACGTTCGAATGCGTCTTCAAACGCAACTCGAACGCAAGCCTTCTGCCTTAGAATGTTCGAACGCGTCCTAAACGCAACTCAAACGTGAACTCTCTGGAATCATTCCGTTCGAACGCGTTCACGAACGCTATACAAACGTGAACTCTCTGGAATCATACCGTTCGAATGCGTTATCAAACGCTACTCGAACGTGAACTCTCTGGAAACACTTCGTTCGAACGCATTATCAAACGCAACACGAACGCACACACACTGGACAGTCTCGTTCGAACGTAGATACGAACGTGACACTAACGACTTTGTCCTGTAAGTATCATAAACTGAAAACTTTAATTAATATTAACTTGGTTAGTCATATACTGTAAACACATTAATCTTGGTAGTATAGATTTAAGTTATTATTAAGTTGTTCAATTATCACAAGCATACACATAGTGATAAAGTTGAAATTGATTGTTGTTGCATAATTGGTTGAGAATTTAAAGTGTAATTTTACACAAGTAATTCCATCCAATCTTGATTGACATATATATCTACATTTATCGTATATCACTTTGAACAAGGTCATTCGTTGATCGTTGTGCAATTTGTCTTTCGTAGACTAATTGACCCTGTTGATTTTCCAGTTACATATGGCTAGCGGAAATATCACGGTACCGGTCTCTCACGGAGAAAAACCGGAGAAATTTGGTGGGGCAAATTTCAAACAATGGCAGAGCAAGATGCTGTTCTACCTGACAACTCTCCAGTTGGCTAAATTCCTCAAAGATCCTCCGGGTCCTGTGGAAGGTGAATCTGAATTGGCCAAGGTAGAGCGAGAACAGACTTGGATGTCTGGAGACTTCTTATGCAAGAACTACCTTTTGGGTGGTCTTAACAATACCCTGTACAATGTGTACCAAGGCATGACTTCTGCGAAGGTTCTCTGGGAATCTCTCGAGAAGAAGTACAAAACCAAAGATGCCGGACAAAAGAAATTTGTCGTGGGTAGGTTCCTGGACTACAAGATGGTAGATTCAAGGACGGTGATGTCTCAGTTGGGTGAACTGCAATTGATCATTCATGAAATACTGGATGAGGGAATGAAACTTTGTGAGATGTTTCAAGTTGCCGCCATAATTGAAAAGTTGCCTCCATCATGGAAGGACTTCAGGAGTTATCTGAAACACAAAAAGAAGCAGATGAGCCTTGAAGACCTTAGTGTTCGATTGAGAATCGAGGAGGACAACAGGATGTCCGAGAAGGCCAGCTACAAGACTCTAGAGTCTAAGGCCAACATCATTGAAGGTGCAAAGGGTAGCAAAAAGAGAAAGAACAGTGGAGCTGACTCTGGGAATAAGAAGTTCAAGGGAAAATGCTACAACTGTGGAAAGAGCGGTCATATGTCAAAGGACTGCAGGAACAAGAAGTCTCAGGACAAGGGCAAGAAAAAGAATATGAGGCTCATGTTACTGAAGGCGAGCAACTGACTGATGATATCTCAGAGATGGAACTATCAGCAGTGGTAACCGAAGCCAACATAGTTGGGAATCCGAGAGAATGGTGGGTAGACACTGGGGCTACTCGTCATATCTGTGCAGACAGTAAGATGTTTTCCATGTACCAGAAGGTCGATGACGGCGATCATCTGACAATGGGAAACTCGTCTACCTCTCAGGTGGTTGGACAAGGCACAGTGGTTCTGAAGATGACATCCGGAAAGGAGCTAACATTGAAGAATGTACTGCACGTTCCAGATATTCGGAAGAACTTAGTCTCGGGCTCTCTTCTTAGTAAGGCTGGTTTTAAGCTTGTATTTGTTTCTGACAAGTTTGTATTGACTAAGAATGATATGTATGTAGGAAAAAGATACCTAACTGAGGGCCTTTTCAAGCTAAATGTAATGACTGTTAATCGTGCTATTAATAAAGCTAGTTCGTCTGCTTATATTATTGTGTCACAAAATGTATGGCATGGGAGGTTAGGACATGTTAATTATGATACCATGCGTAAATTAATTAACATGGACTTTATACCTAAATTTGCAATTGATAGCCAACATAAGTGTGAAGCATGTGTTGAAGCAAAAATGTATAGAACATCATTTCATTCTATAGAACGTTGTTCTGAACCGCTAGAACTTGTACATACTGATGTATGTGACATGAATATTGTGCAAACAAGAGGCGGTAAAAAGTACTTTGTCACTTTTATCGATGACAGCACAAGATTCTGTTATGTGTACTTGTTGAGAAGCAAAGCTGAAGCAATTGAGAGCTTCGTACACTATAAGAATGAAGTTGAAAACCAACTTGGCAAGAAAATCAAAAGAATCAGGAGTGATAGAGGCGGTGAATACGTTTCACCATTCGGTGAATATTGTTCTGTGCACGGAATTATTCACGAAACCACTGCTCCTTATTCTCCTCAACAGAACGGAATTGCAGAACGCAAAAACCGAACGTTGAAGGAAATGATGAACGCCATGTTGACAAGTTCGGGACTACCCCAGAACTTGTGGGGGGAAGCTTTGCTTTCCGCGAACTACGTTCTTAACAAGCTTCCTCACAGAAGGTTGGACAAGACACCATATGAGTTGTGGAAAGGTTTCGTACCTTCCTACAAATACCTCAAAGTGTGGGGGTGTCTTGCCAAAGTAATGGTTCCTAAACCTAAGAAGGTTAGAATAAGACCCAAAACTGTTGATTGTATATTCATTGGATATGCTCGCAACAGTAGTGCGTATCGATTCTTGGTACACAAGTCGGAGATTCCTGACATCAATCCGGAAATGATAATTGAGTCAAGGAATGCGACATTTTTTGAAGAGACGTTTCCTTGTAAGGAAAGACAGCGCACAGAGTCTCTCAAAAGAACAGTTGATACTGTCAAGGACAGTGATCAAGTTGACCAAGAATCAGATCAACGTGTAATGCTGAGACAATCGAGCCTAGACGTAGCAAAAGAGCTAGAACGTCTAAGTCGTTTGGTCCTGATTTTCTGACATACTTGTTAGAAAATGAGCCTCAAAGCTATAAAGAAGCTATGGCTTCTCCGAAGGCACCTCTTTGGAAAGAGGCTATAAACAGTGAGATTGATTCAATCCTACAGAACCATACTTGGGAGTTGGTTGATCTTCCGCCAGGTTGTAAGCCCTGGGCTACAAATGGATATTCAAAAGGAAGATGAAAATGGATGGATCAATAGATAAGTATAAGGCAAGACTTGTCATAAAAGGTTATAGACAAAAGGAATGCCTTGATTACTTTGACACCTATTCACCAGTGACTCGCATCACATCGATAAGAATGCTCATAGCCATAGCAGCTATATTTGGTCTTGAAATACATCAAATGGATGTAAAGACGGCATTCTTGAATGGTGAATTGGATGAAGAGATTTACATGGAACAACCAGAAGGGTTTAGTGTTCCTGGACAAGAACAGAAGGTGTGCAAACTTGTAAAATCCTTGTACGGATTAAAACAAGCACCGAAACAATGGCATGAGAAATTTGACAAAGAAATGTTGTCAAATGGGTTCAAAACCAATGAGTGTGATAAGTGTGTGTACACCAAATCAACTCAGAAAGGATATGTCATTGTGTGTCTCTATGTAGACGATATGCTGATAATTGGTAGTAATCATGAAATGATTCAGTATACCAAAAACGTGTTATCCAGCAGATTTGATATGAAAGATATGGGGATAGCTGATGTGATCCTAGGAATAAAGATTTCTAGGACATCAGACGGATATATATTATCACAGACTCATTATATTGAGAAGATACTCGATAAATATATCAAAGGGGATCTAAATGTGGCTAGAACCCCTGTAGACCTAACTCTTCATTTATCAAAGAATACTGGTTCAAGCATATCGCAACTAGAGTATTCGAGAATCATCAGAAGTCTGATGTATCTCACGAATTGCACACGACCTGATATCGCTCAAGCTGTGAATCGGCTTAGCAGATATACGAGCAATCCAGGACACAACCACTGGAAAGCCATAATAAGAGTTTTGAGGTATCTAAGAGAAACTTCAAAATATGGGCTACATTACGAGAGATATCCTACTGTACTAGAGGGTTACAGCGATGCTAACTGGATATCTGATATGGTGGATTCCAAATCCACAAGTGGATTTGTTTTCACACTTGGTAATGCAGCCGTGTCATTGAAATCCTCGAGGCAAACGTGTATTGCCCGGTCTACTATGGAATCAGAATTCATAGCGTTAGACAAAACAGCGGAAGAAGCAGAATGGCTTAGAAACTTCCTGGAGGATATTCCTAGTTGGCCCAAACCGGTGCCAGCAATAAGCATACATTGTGACAGCCAATCGGCTATTGGGAGAGCCCAAAATACAATGTATAATGGTAAGTCTCGACACATACGTCGGAGACATAATACCATACGTCAACTGCTCTCAAGTGGCATAATAACGATCGATTATGTCAGGTCGAAGGAAAACCTAGCGGATCCACTAACTAAAGGTTTACCTCGAGAGCAAGTTGAGAAGTCATCGAGGGGAATGAGCTTGAAACCTATAATTTAAGAATTGTCACTGTGGAAACCCAACCTAGTTGACTGGAGATCCTAAGATCTAGGTTCAAAAGGGACAACAGAAACTTTGTGCAATTCAAAACGAGCACTGAAGAGTTTCGTACTCTTTCCCATTCCGATAATGACGCTGAGTGCTGTCTGTCATTGGTTAGGATAAGCTAAGGCTTTTAATGATCACTATATTAGGAGATGAGTCCTAATGGGGGTAAAGACAGATTACCTCTTCATAGTAGATCACCTATTTCAAGTAAGAAGTGAGGTCGCTTCCATGGGAACCTTTAAAGGCGGGTTACCCTAAAGTGCTTGATGAATCCAGGACCGTTGTTCAGGGCCAGAATGAACACGACCGTAGAACGGGTAAATGGTCGAATTAAAGCTGTGTGTTGGCAATTGTCTTGGTTTACACCAACGGCAGAACAGTTCAAGACTATGGGTCACTGGTTTGCCTAGTAAATCCGATTGTCACTCACTAGGAAAGGTTCAAGGCGAAAGCTACCTATTTCGATGCAGCTTTAGCTCACGGTATCTCTCTCACGTGCCTGAATGAATATTTGAAGAATTGTGGGGGATTGTTGTAATTCCTCAATTCATTAAATATGATTTGTATATATGTATTTATATACCTTTGGAATTCCCAAGGGGTGTATGGGAGGTTGCAATCCTTGGAGGGTTGCAACCCACCCCAAGGGGTGCCCTATTGGCACCCCTCAATGCCTTATATAAGAAGGCTTTTATTCCAAATGTAAATACAGAAGATATACAACTATTTTCAGAGAATAAGAAAAGAGGCACTGTTGTTTTCTTTGTTTTGAGAGAGAGATCCACCATTTTATCATAGTTCAAACACTTGTGAAGGAGTGCACCTTGAACAAGTAGAATCCAAGTTATCCTAGGAGAACATTGGCAATTCGAATCCGTAGAGCACCTGTGACGGGGCCAATAAGTTCTTAAGGACATAGTTTTTTCTCGACTTGGACGATTGAATCAGGTTTTCTGGTTCTTACTGTGTTAGGGTTATATTGCATCTAAATCTACTTTTGCTGTTTGATCTGTTTGTTTGCAAGTAATATTACTGTTTGATGACACATATTTTACAACATTGTGAAGATATTCCATTCACAGCAAATGATGTCAAGTAATCTAAAAATATTGATATTATCAAATTAAACTCAATTATGCAATTTCCAGAGCAGCAAATAAAGATTCCAAAATAAAAATCCATACATATAATTATCTACGAGCAGAAATTAAGTAGAGTCGCATGTTTAGCAGTCCAAAAAAGCACACGTTTCTATCAAAATTTATCTTTCTTTATTTTCCCGGAATCCAAACAGAAGCTATTACCGGGTAAGAAAAAGTGCGTACCTTTTTATGAGTGGGAGTGCGAGTGATTGAGTTGATGGAGATGTTGACTGGGAAATGAAGAGGTCCATGACAGAGAAGTGAGTTTATCTGAACGAGCTGAGCGAGTAGAGGGAGTTGACTCAGGGGAAAGTGAAGACGAAGATTGAAAGTTTATTGGTATCTGATTTGGTTGCATTATCTTTTGTATCAGATTTTTCTTTAAAGAATGAATCTTTTACTGGGATCTGATTTGGATTTTGGTATAGGATTTTGCTTTGTTCTCTCCTTGTTCTACTTAGGTGGATCTTCGTTTTGGAGGCATTACATTATTGTGGTAGATGCTTGAATTGTTTGTTCAGTAATTTGTGGCACTAGTAGTGGTGGTAGTGTTCTAGGGTTCTGAGAAATTGGGTTATTTAATTTCGTTTTATAGCACCATAAACTATTAGCTCATCTTGTTCACTGCATTGTTAATTTTTCTGTAATGATGAAGAGTAAAGTGTAGCAACAATTAACATCAATGTCATAGTAAAGTGAGAGACTGACTATGTATTTCATCCTGATAGCCTCTGTCCATGATTTGATATTTCTGATCTATTTGAAATTTCCTCTTGTTTTTGTTGTAAATTCTTCAATTTTCAGAGGGTATATTTGTCTTTTGTGATATGGGGTAGTTACAATCCTTGTAGGGTTGCAACCCACCCCAAGGGGTGCCCTTCTTTGGCACCCCTCCTTGCCTTATAAAAGGTTTTTCCCTCCATTTTTGTTAGTTAGTTGTTGGAAAAATGGGGAAGAAAAAGGCAACAAGACAAATACATTTCAGACTTTGTTTTCTTGGTTTTGAGAAGAGATCCACCATTTGTTCTAGTTCATAAACTTGTGAAGGAGTGCTCCTTGTACAAGTAGCATCCAAGTTATCCTGGGAGAACGTTGGCAATTCGGAACCGTAGAGCACCTGTGACGGGCCAATAAGTTCTTAAGGACAGAGACTTTCTCGACTTGGAATTTCAGTAACTTCTGATTTTTCTTATGTGTTCTTTTATTGGTTTTTTGTATAGGGTTTTGCATATAGATTTTTTTGGGAATTGATCTGTTGGTTTTGCATGTTAAATTACTGTTTGATAACACTAAATTGGACCACAATCTTAAGAACTTATTGATATCGTGTTATTAGATAGTAATTTGCATGTTAGGGTTTGAATATTTTCTGGAAAATACGAACTGTGCATGAAAAACCCGTAGGGCGTTCGAACGCCCGACGCACGCGAAGGCTAAAAATTTGAATTCTCGTAAGAACGTTCGAACGTGTCTTCAAATGCACCTCGAACGCAAGCCTTCTGCCTTAGAACGTTCGAACGCGTAATAAACGCAACTCGAACGCACGCCTTCTGCCTAAGAACGTTCGAACGCGTTATAGAACGCTACACGAACGTGAACTCACTGGAATCACTCCGTTCGAACGCGTTATCAAACGCAACTCGAACGCGAACTCTCTGGAATTATTGTTCGAACGCGTTCTCGAACGCAACACGAACGCTCACACACTGGACAGTCTCGTTCGAACGAAGATACGAACGCGGCACTAACGAAATAGTCCTGTGATATTTATAAACTTGGCGATAAATAATATTAACTTGGTTAATCATATACTGTACACACATTAATCTTGGTAGTATAGATTTAAGTTATTACTAAGGTGTTCAATTATCACAAGCATACACATAGTGATAAAGTTGAATTGATTGCATAATTGTTGAGAATTTAAAGTGTAATCTTACACAAGAAATTCCATCCAATCTTGATTGACATATATATATATTTTGTATCAGTTGTGCTATTGAATAAGTGTAAATCTGGGTTTGAATTGCTAAAAGATCCTTGTGGGAAAAAGTGTTTGAAGAATATTCGTTCATTCAATTTTCCTAAAGTATCTTTAGTTGAGATTCAAGGACTTGTGTTTATTGGAATTTTGTCCAATAGAACAACAAGTGACTACCTAGTATATCACTTAGAACAAGATCATTCGTTGATCTCTAAACAATTTGTCTTTCGTAGACTAAAGATCATTCGTTGATCTCTGAGTAATTTGTCTTTCGTAGACTAATTGACCCTGTTGATTTTCCAGTTACAAATGGCTAGCGGAAATATCATGGTACCGGTCTCTCACGGAGAAAAGCCGGAGAAATTGGTGGGGCAAATTTCAAGCAGTGGCAGAGCAAAATGCTGTTCTACCTGACAACTCTCCAGTTGGCTAAATTCCTCAAAGATCCTCCGGGTCCTGTGGAGGGTGAATCTGAATTGGCCAAGGAAGAGCGAGAACAGACTTGGATGTCTGGAGACTTCTTGTGCAAGAACTACCTTTTGGGTGGTCTTGACAATACCCTGTACAATGTGTACCAAGGCATGACTTCTGCGAAGATTCTCTGGGAATCTCTCGAGAAGAAGTATAAAACTGAAGATGCCGGACAAAAGAAATTTGTCGTGGGTAGGTTCCTGGACTACAAGATGGTAGTTTCAAGGACAGTGATGTCTCAGTTGGGTGAACAACAATAGATCATTCATGAAATACTGGATGAAGGAATGAAACTTTGTGAGACGTTTCAAGTTGCCATCATAATTGAAAAGTTGCCTCCATCATGGAAGGATTTCAGGAGCTATCTGCAACACAGAAAGAAGCAGATGAGCCTTGAAGACCTTGGAGTTCGATTGAGAATCGAACAGGACAACATGATGTCCGGAAAGGCCAGAACGCTACTATGGAGTCTAAGGCCAACATCTTTGAGGATGTAAATGGTAGCAAGAAAAAAAAAGACAGTGAAGCTGATTCTTCCCAAGCGAACAAGAAGTTCAATGGGAAGTGCTACAACTGTGAAAAGAGCGGTCATATGACAAAGGACTGCAGAAACAAGATATCTCAGGACAATGGCAGGATATATGAGGCTTATGTCACTGAAGATGAGCAGTTAACTGGTGAGATTTCAGAAATGAATCTCTCAACAGTGGTAACTGAGGCCAACTTGGTTGGGAATCCGAGAGAATGATGGGTAGACTCTGGGGCTACTCGTCATATCTGTGCTGATAGCAAGATGTTTTCCTCGTATCAGAAAGGTCGATGGCGGCGATCATCTGACAATGGGAAACTCGTCTACCTCTAGAGTGGTTGGACAAGGCACAGTAGTTCTGAAAATGATATCCGGAACGGAGCTTACATATAATAATGTTTGCATGTTCCAGATATTCGGAAGAACTCGGTCTCGGGTTTGTATTTGTTTCTGACAAGATTGTATTGACCAGAAATGATGTCTATGTAGGAAAATGATACCTCGCTGAGGGTCTTTTCAATGACTGTCAATTGTGCTATTAATAAAGCTGAAACTTCTGCTTATATTATTGAGTCACAAAATGTATGGCATGGGAGGTTAGGACATGTTAATTATGATACATTAATTAACATGGACCTTATACCTAAATTTGCATTGATAGCCAACATGAGTGTGAGGCATGTGTTGAAGCAAAAATACATAGAACATCATAGAACGAAGTTCTGAACCCTTGGAACTTGTACACATTGACGTATGTGACATGAGTTTTGTGCAAACAAGAGGCGGTAAAAAGTACTTTGTCACTTTTATCGATGAAAGCACAAGATTCAGTTAAGTGTATTTGCTGAGGAGCATAGCTGAAGCTATTGAGAGCTTTATACACTGAGAACGAAGTTGCAAATCAACTTGGCAAGGAAATCAAAAGAATCAGGAGTGATAGAAGTGGTGAATACGTTTCATCATTCGGTGAATATTGTTCTGTGCACGGAATTATTCACGAAACCATTGCTCCGTATTCTCCTCAACAAAATGGGATTGCTGAGTGCAAAGACCGAACGTTGAAGGAAATGATGAATGCCATGTTGACTAGTTCTGTTTACCTCAGAACTTGTGGGGGAAAGCCCTGCTTTCCGCGAACTACGTTCTGAACAAGCTTCCTCACAGAAGATCGGACAAGACACCATATGAGTTGTGGAAATGTTATGTACCTTCCTACAAATATCTGAAAATGTGGGGGTGTCTTGCCAATTGCCAAGGTGATGGCTCCTAAACCTAAGAAGGTGGAATAGGACCCAAAACTGTTGACTGTATATTCTTCGGATATGCTTGCAACAGTAGTGCGTATCGATTCTTGGTACACAAGTATGAGATTCCTGACATCAATCTGAATGTGATGATTGAGTCAAAGAATGCAATATTTTTGAAGAGACATTTCCTTGTAAGGAAAGACAAAGAAGAGAGTCTCTCAAAAAGAGCTGTTGATACTGTCAAGGACAGTGATCATGTTGACCAAGAGTCAGATCCGATTTTCTGACATATTTGTTAGAAAATGAGCCTCGAAGCTATAAAGAAGCAATGTCTTCTTTGGAGGCACCTCTGTGGAAAGAGGCGATTATCAGTGAGATTGATTCAATCCTACAGAACCATACTTGGGAGTTGGTTGATCTTCCTCCAGGTTGTAAGCCACTGGGCTACAATTGGAAAGATGAAAATGGATGGATCAATAGATAAGTACAAGGCGAGGTTTGTCATAAAAGATTATAGACAAAGAGAAGGCTTTGTTTACTTTGACACCTATCCACCAGTGATTCGTATCACATCAGTAGAATGCTTATAGCTATAGCAGCTATATTTGGTCTTGAAATACATCAAAAGGATGTAAAGACGTCATTCTTGAATGGTGAATTGGATGAAGAGACTTACATGGAACAACCAGAAGGGTTTGATGTTCCTGGATAAGAACAGAAGGTGTGCAAACTTGTAAAATCCTTGTACGGATTAAAACAAGCACCTAGACAATGACATGAGAACATTGACAAAGAGATGTTATCAAGTGGGTTTAAAACCAATGAGTGTGATAAGTGTGTGTACACCAAGTCAACTCAAAAATATGTCATTGTATGTCTCTATGTAGACGATATGCTGATAATTGGTAATAATCATGTGTTGATTCAGTTTACCAAGAAAGTGTTAACCAGCAAATTTGATATGAAATTTGGGGAGTAGCTAACCTAACTCTTCCTCTATCAAATAATACTGGCTTAAGCATATCGCAATTAGAGTATTCAAGGATCATCAGAAGTCTGATGTATCTCACGAATTGCACACGAACTGATATCGCTCAAGCTGTGAATAGGCTTAGCAGATATACTAGCAATCCAGGACATAACCACTGGAAAGTCATAGTAAGTGTTTTGAGGTATAAGAAACTTCAAAATGTGGGCTACATTACGAGAGATATCCTGTTGTTCTAGAGGGATACAGCGATGCTGGATATCTGATATAGTGGATTCCAAATCTACGGTTGGATTTGTTTTCACACTTGGTAATGCAGCCGTGTCATGGAAATCCTCGAGGCAAACATGTATTGCCCGGTCTACTATGGAATCAGAGTTCATAGCATTAGACAAAACAGCGGAAGAAGCAGAATGGCTTAGAAACTTCATGGAGGATATTCCTGGTTGGCCCAAACCGGTGCCAGCGATTAGCATACATTGTGATAGCCAATCGGCAATTGGGAGAGCCCAAAATACAATGTATAATGGTAAGTCTCGACACATATGTCGGAGACATAATACCATAGGTCAACTGCTCTCAAGTAGCATAATATCGATCGATTATGTTAAGTCGAAGGAAAAAACTAGCGGATCCACTAACTAAAGGTTTACCTCGAGAGCAAGTTGAGAAGTCATCGAGGGGAATGGGCTTGAAGCCTATATTCTAAGAATTGTCACTGTGGAAACCCAACCTAGTTGACTGGAGATCCCAAGATCTAGGTTCAAAAGGGACAACAGAAACTTTGTGCAATTCAAAACAAGCACTGAAGAGTTTCGTACTCTTTCCCATTCCGATAATGACGCTGAGTGCTGTCTGTCATTGGTTAGGTTAAGCTAAGGCTTTTAATGATCACTATATTAGGAGATGAGTCCTAATGGGGGTAAAGACAGATTACCTCTTCATAGTAGATCACCTATTTCAAGTAAGAAGTGAGGCCGCTTCCATGGGAACCTTTAAAGGCGGGTTACCCTAAAGTGCTTGATGAATCCAGGACCGTTGTTCAGGGCCAAAATGAACACAACCGTAGAACGGGAAAATGGTCGAATCAAAGCTGTGTGTTGGCAATTGTCTTGGTTTACACCAACGGCAGAACAGTTCAAGACTATGGGTCACTGGTTTGCCAAGTAAATCCGATTGTCATTCACTAGGAAAGGTTCAAGGCGAAAGCTACCTATTTCGATGCAGCTTTGGCTCATGGTATCTCTCTCACGTGTCTGACTGTATAATTGAAGAATTGTGGGGGATTGTTGTAAATTCTTCAATTTTCAGAGGGTATATTTGTCTTTTGTGATATGGGGTAGTTACAATCCTTGTAGGGTTGCAACCCCACCCCAAGGGGTGCCCTTCTTTGGCACCCCTCCTTGCCTTATAAAAGGTTTTTCCCTCCATTTTTGTTAGTTAGTTGTTGGAAAAATTGGGGAAGAAAAAGGCAACAAGACAAATACATTTCAGACTTTGTTTTCTTGGTTTTGAGAAGAGATCCACCATTTGTTCTAGTTCATAAACTTGTGAAGGAGTGCTCCTTGTACAAGTAGCATCCAAGTTATCCTGGGAGAACGTTGGCAATTCGGAACCGTAGAGCACCTGTGACGGGCCAATAAGTTCTTAAGGACAGAGACTTTCTCGACTTGGAATTTCAGTAACTTCTGATTTTTCTTATGTGTTCTTTTATTGGTTTTTTTATAGGGTTTTGCATATAGATTTTTTTTGGAATTGATCTGTTGGTTTTGCATGTTAAATTACTGTTTGATAACACTAAATTGGACCACAGTTTTTTGCTACTGAAGCAAACTTAGTTCCTGAGATTTTTGGTTAGTGATTGCGTTCCAACGAAGTGTGAATTAATGCTAGCTAGTATTTGGCTATGTCTTTGATCTAACTTATAATGTAGGTTAAGCAACATAATCAATTTGAGTTATCTTTGTTGATCCTAATATTGTTATTTTCTTTCATTAACGATTTTATATAATGAGTCAGCTTATTTTTTTTAAGTTTCTTGGCTCTATATAATTTCATTATTTGAATTTGTATAGAGGTATCTGATTCATCAATTTCTCAAACTTCTAAACTAATTGTATTAATTCTTCTATGGGTTAAGCAAAGACTTTAAATGCTTTTGCTGCAGTTGTAAATCTTTGTTTTCTTGTCAATCTTTAGAGTTCTTGATTTACAAAACCTGTATTAGGTAACGATGTAAACTAGAAATTCAAACATCCCTCATGTGTCTTGTTCCTTCTAATTCATTCTGTGGTGATGCCATTTTTGGAATCTGACTTCAGCTGTAGAATAAAATCATTAGCTCTCAAAGTATAGTGGAGATGTGTTGTAAAATTTTCAAGTATTAGCTAGCTAAATAAGAATCAGTGTTTACTTGAATTCTCTACTTTATGTCTTAGTTTCTTTAACAAATATATTGTTTTTACAATCATATCTGAATGATTAGAGAGATATGTCAAGAAATGGAAAGAAACTTGGTCTCAAATCGAGAGAGAAACAAATGGGATGAGAGTAATCTTGATGTTTTGGTTGAAATCTGTGATGAGTGTGTCAAATCCATTAAGAGAGCTCCATGACCCTCCTCCTAAGTTTGAGTAGGATGGAGTTTTTCAAGAAATTCAATGCAAGTATTGGCCTTAATTTTCTAAACAAATCTTGAAAATAGATGGATAACTTACAGAAATAGTGGATCTTATAAAAAAATGTGTCAAAATAAAATAGTCTGGGTTGGGATTTGGTTAATCGAAGATTAGTAATGGATAATGAATGATGGGATGCCAAAATCAAGGTAAATCTGATTTTTCTTAGATTTTCGACTTCTACAAGCTTTCATAATATGTTGTTTATTCAACATTGATATATGCATTTTATGTTGTTTGACAGGAGAAGGCAGAATATGCTAAATTTCATAGACATGGTTCAGATATAAGGATGATTGGGAATTATGTTTATGGTGGAGGCTACGCATGTAATTTTTCAGTGTGACACTTTTTAGTGGAATAAGTCTATTGCGTCGGTCTACTAGTGATGATATCCAACAACTAATTGGTTTGAAAATGATTATGCTGTAAGACAGAGAGACTTTAGTATTGTTAGTTTGGAGAAGATGTCAGAGGAGATTTCTTCATCTGCAAGCTCACCGGGTAAGAAGAGCCCAACTGAAAAAAAGATGGGTTTGCAGATGTAAAGTAAGAACAAAAGCAAAAAAAAAAAAAAAAAATGCTTATGAATGATGTGGATGACTCGTTGAATAGACTAGTACTATTGTAGAGTCACAAATTGCCTTGAACACCCAATTGAAATCACTCATTCGAATTCAGAAACAAGGTTGTCTATAATATCCTAAATAACATGGCTAGAGAATATCAGTTGTTTGATGTGCAATATTTTTTTTGATTGGATATTGTTGAATTGGATCACAAATTCGTTCGTCACACACAATCAATCAATCAATCAAGAACGCAAGATTTTACCGTGGTTCGTCGGAAAATTCCCGACTACATCCACGTTGAACTCCGGAACAAGGAGCTCGCTGCACTAATCAATTTCAAGATTACACACGAATCTTGAATCCGTTTACAAACAATAATTTCCCCAATCTCTCAATAACCCTAATCTCTAAAAGTGTCAATCTCTCAATTCCCAATTGAAAATTACACTAACTTGGACTAATTAAAGGGTTAACACTTAGCCAAATAAAAGGAGAAAAATGTGTAAACAATTAAATGAAAACCTTAACTAATTCTCAACCTAAGCACCCTTTATATATGATTGGCAAATTGAAGTAATTGGGACAACGGCAAGGATGTGCCACGTGTCCCTTATCCAACGGATGATAAGGCTTCACATTTTACAATCTCCACCTTGAAGCCAAAAACATCCATCACTCCCAATCATACACAAGATACATTAAGCCAGATAGCACAACAAACTCACATACTCCATCATTGTTCATGTCGGCTGCAAGTCAGCCAACCCCCACATGCAACAGCTTCATGCAGTGGGAGAGTTGGTTGCAGTCACAATTTTTGTCCCCATGTCAGATGGGTTATCTTCAGTTGGAACCTTCTTAATCTCAATCTTACCGCTTGAGATGATTTCCCGCACAAAATGATCTTTCACATCCACATGCTTGGTTCTCTCATGATGTACTGGATTCTTACTCAGATGTATCGCACTCTGACTGTCAGAATACACAAATGTCTTTACCCTGCAGCTGTTATTTCGGTTAAGATACCCTGAAGCCAAATTGCTTCCTTGAACACATTCTATATACTCCGCTTCGGTAGTTGAGAGTGTGACCAACGGTTGCAGGCTTGACTTCCAGCTGATGCAATTTCCACCAAGTGTGAAATAGTAAGCTGTAGTTGACTTTCTCGAATCTCTGTCACCTGCAAAATCAGAATCAACATACCCTACCAAATCTAAAGCGTTAGATTTGTTAAAACATAAGCCATAATCAATAGTAGTATTCAAGTATCTTAACAACCATTGTAAAGCACTCCAGTGTGCTCCACTTGGATTAGACATAAACCTACTTAATAAAGATACAGCATAAGACAAGTCAGGTCTAGTACTAATCATGGCATACATCACAGAACCTATAGCATTTGCATAAGGTACATTTTCCATTTTAATCACCTCAGGTCTAGTACTAAGAGAAGACATCTCATCTTCCATAGCCGCTTCCCATTCAAGTTTGTGGGTAGACTTTAATGCCTCTCCTAAGCTAGCAGGCTCAATCCCATTAATTTCATGACTTGATATTAATGCACAGAAATACAAATCATTGGTTGAGTAATCATACCTGGTAGGAGGCCTTACTTGCCTCATACTTCTGTCTCTTGCTAGCTGGTAGTTGGCCAATGTGTCTTGTGGTGTTTCATCATGCTGCTCAGTTTGATCCAATTGATCTAATGTGTCCTCTTCACTTTGTTCTTGTATCTCTGCTACTTCATTTCTGTTTTCCTCCTAGTTATTTCTCCTGGGCTGGGTGTCCTCAGATGTCTCCGTGCCTGACATGTCACCAACTTGCTCAGCGGTCCTTGATGTCTCTGGCTCCACCTGCAAGATCAAAATCTACTAGATCCTTTTCTAAGGCACCTGCATTCTTGTTAGTAGATTTACAAGGAAAACAAAGTTCATTGAATATAACATCCAGACTTACTATGACTTTGACTCCAGGTGATTCCCTTTCCCATAACCTATACCCTTTTTTCCCTTCTTGATATCCTAGGAAAACACACTTGATTGACCTCGGTTCAAGTTTACCTATGGACTGGTGAGCATAGGCTTCACAGCCAAATACTCTAAGGTGGGCAAGCTTATGAGCCCTACCAGACCATATTTATTCTGGGCTCTTAAACTGAACGGAACTATTAGGGCTAAGGTTAATCAAATGAGTAGCAGTATTGAGGGCTTCACCCCAAAAGGCCCTCGGAAGTTCGGAAGAGAATAAAAGGCATCTGATCTTTTCTAATAGGGTTATATTCATTCTTTCCGCAACTCCATTCTGTTGAGGGGTGTTTCTAACAGTCCTATGTCTCAGGATACCCTCACTAGTACAGTATTGATCAAACTCAGTATTACAAAATTCTAAGCCATTATCAGTTCTCAAGACTTTTACTTTGTTACTAGTTTGATTTTCTACTAATACTTTCCATTCTTTAAATTTAGTCAAAGTTTCATCCTTTGATTTTAGTAAGAATGTCCATACCTTCCTACTGTAATCATCAACAATAGAGAGAAAGTATTTCTTACCCCCATGAGTCTGGACCTTTGCTGGTCCCCATAGATCACAATGTAGATACTCCAGACTCGCCTTTGACAAGTGAATTCCAGTTGGGAAGCTCTGTCTGTGCTGTTTGCCCAACACACAGATCTCACAAAACTCAAGTGGCTTCAACTGGTCCTTTCCAAATTGTCCCTGCTTGCTGAGTACCTGCATTCCTTTCTGGCCTATATGGCCAAGTCTCAAGTGCCATATATTAGTCATATCAACATTAGAAGTTAAAGCAGAAATGGCTTTTTCCGAGAATACATGTTGGCCATTTAGAACATACAATCCGTTTCTTTTTATACCAGTTAGGATTAGTTTATTACCTTTAGATATGTGCATGTTTCCTTTGTGTGCTTTATATGTGAAACCTAATTCATCTAGTGTTCTTAGTGATATCAGGTTCCGTTTCAAGTCAGGTACATATCTAACGTCAGTAAGAATCCTAACTTTACCATCATGAAGTTTAAGTGTTATGTCCCCAACTCCCTGTATCCTACAAGTATTGTCATTACCCATATACACTGTCCTTGGTCAGAATTTCTAAAGTTGACAAACCAGTCCCTATACAGACTCATGTGAAAAGAACACCCTGAGTCCAGGATCCATTCTACAAATATGATCACTAGACACAGTCAATGCCTCAGATAGGCAAATTGACCCCTTTTCGGCAGCCACAGTAGCATTGCCTTCATTTTTCTGTTCCCTAATGAACTTATAACAATTCTTTTTAAGGTGTCCCATCTTTCCACAATGATAGCACTTCTTGCCACTATCTTTATTCTTATCCTGCTTATCCTTTTTCTTCCCTTTAGGTTCTTGGTTATTAGTCTGATGATTATTCGGATCATTATATTTCCTTTCATTTTTTCCTTTCACGAATAAGTTCGCTCCTCCTCTCATACTGGTTCTAAGTTCTAGCTCTCTAGCCCTTATACCAGATATCACCAAGTCTAGCCTAGGTACAACTCCTGTGTACTGTAGAGAGTTCTTAACGACACTATATTATTCAAACAGCGCATTTAATAGAATCATAGCTTCGCTAGAGTCTCATAGGGCTTGGTCCGTTCCTTTAAGGATTTGAGTCATTTTCGTGAATTCATCCAAATTATCATCTATCGACTTATTAGTATCCATCTTGTAATTAAACAAATTTCCTTTTAAGAACACTAAATTTGGTGCAGAAATAACAGAATAAAGAGATTCGAGTTTACCCCAGAGTTGAATGGCCGTGTCCATTCCATCAAATTTTCTGATGACCGAGTCTCCCAAGTGGAGGAAAATCAAGTTGTAAGCCTCTTCCAGGATTTCGGCCTTCGTTTCCTTTTCCATCTTCGGCCATTTTTCTGGATCGGGTTCCAATGCCAAGGCCACA
>SKCR01048286.1:0-40480 GCA_019454045.1 Zanthoxylum bungeanum | reverse complement strand
GGTTTTTCTCAACTTTTGAGAGAGAATGGAGAAGAAGAAGATGGAGGCTAGGGTTGCAAAAAACAAAGTTAGGCAAAAGAAAATCCAATTTTCTTTTTTTACTTAGGGTAATTAATTTCTAAAATTAACAAACCCTTCCCCTCCCCCTAATGGAATTTTCGGCCATGGCATAAGGAAAACCAAAAATATTTGCAACAAATAAATCTAATATTAAATGCCATCATCATGACAAATATATGTTACAAAATTAAATATTCAATTAACCTTTTGAAAATCATAACTTCCAAAAGAAGCCAAAGGTTTCCAAAACCCAAAAACTTGAAATTCCAATAATGGCCTTATTAAATTATATCAAATATAATTTAATTTTATTCATTTAATAATTATCATATAATTAATAAAAACCATATATTAACTTTTAATATATAGTTTCATGTGTGACAAAATGATATTATTAATCATATTAATAATATTTATACATATGTGAGTATATAATTGGACTATCCAATTATACTAAATACGCTAAAGTATATTGAGCTAGCACGGGGACCAAATGGACTTACGATTCCGAGCTCCAATAATCTCGAAATATTAATTAAGCTCTTAATTAAATATTCCGAATTATTAACTCCGGGTTATTCCACTAAAAACCTGAAGCTGCACTCTCGTTCCCGCAAATAATATATTAAGCCGAACCAAGTCGGTGTCCATCGATATAGTCATTACATACATATTAACCTTTCACGAGTATCTCGTAATTAGAGCCAGGTCATAATTTCTGTTATACCTCTCTAATTATTTTTACCTTACGTACCATTGATTATCTAATGAACGATTTATTCATAACCACTATGAATTTTAATCTTTCTATTCGTAACAGAAAGACTTGAGCGCTCTAACCGTTCAAGTATTGAATCAACCCTCAAGGAAGATACTCCTCTACTTCTCCCAAGAAGGAGTGAACTCCATGTCTATGTAAAACGTCTCGAACTACACACTAGACCATGCCCCCAAAGTACGTACCTATTGGTCGGGACTGCTGCACCAACTTCACCTTTGTAAATCAAAGGACATAGCTTGTCATGCAGGAGTTCGTAGTACACTCAGGATTAAGATCAATCCATATATGACTATCTAGTAGATCAAAATGAATTTATTTATTTAACGGATATTATAAGAAATTCATTTCTATATGGGTCCAGTCCTATATGATCACATCATACAAGGTGCCTTCATTCTCATGTCTCTACATGGACGATCCCGGATCAAGGTCGCCATACAAATATAGAATGGACCGCAGCTATAGATAAACCACGAATAAAGTACCCGCTTTGTTTGCTTTCTATGGACTATTTTAGATTACTAACTTCAGACTTAAATCCTCTTGTGTATGACACTCATACACTAAGTCTGAAGGCACATAAGTAATTTAGGGTAATCAAGATAATTTACAATATGCGAAAATTTAAACAAACACTTTGATAATAAATAATGCATCATTTTATTTCATAACATATAAAACCGTTTACATTACATGAAGCTCTAAGGCATATATCCCAACAAAATCAACACTATAAGAAGGTGAACCTTCTCACAAACAAGGGACATTTAGAGAGATTCGAATTTTGATGTCCCTTAACTGATCCTCTGCAAAACAAAAATAGTGAAACACACTCACCCAACAGTAAAGCAAATACCCAAAAACCTTTTAAATCTCTCTTCGATAAATAAAGCCGACATCAACCAAGACTGTCAAACATGTTCTCGGAGCCGAGATACACATAAGCTAAGACTTGAGGACCCTTATCACTTAATTTCAGATTTATTATTTTTGACACAGTATCTCCGACCAGATACACCTTCACATCCGGCCGAACATACATTAGTTGTAAATTAACTCCGGCCATACATAGGCCACATCTGTCAGCATATTTTCCTATGTTTATAGGATGGAAACCCGGACGTAAATTCCATAGCCGAATCCAAATGGACGGTAGTGTGGTCTGTACTTGGGATACAACTTCACATACCAAGGAAATGATGACTATCGATTATGTTTGTTCTTGTAAATGTCTTTTAATATTATTTGGCATAATTTGGACTAGTTATGTGTTATTTATTATGTTGGCATGCTTTCAATTCTGTTCTTTATCTTTTTATTATCATTGCATGCATTTATGTGATTCCGTATTACACTGCACATCCGGCTAGACTTCCAGTAAGTTTGGTCAGACATACATCTAAAAGGACACATTCGGCCGACCATTCTCAAGTCCGGCCAGCCATAGTAAATTTCATTGTTTCTTTTATTACCGTTTATTATTATAATGCTACTTTCTGAACATTATGATCTGGTTTTAAGTTGTGTTTGTGCTTTTGAGTGTTTTAAATTACTTCGCATGATATTTGTATTATAAGGCATGGTGGTATCTCTTTTCAAACCTTGATATTATACTGGCATCAGTAAGGGACGATTCCGAACCCAAACGGGTTCAAGATCAACCTTGCGACGGGTGTAGTGCGGCCTTAAATCATTCACAGTGTCTTATACT
The DNA here is from genome assembly GCA_019454045.1 of Zanthoxylum bungeanum. Classification (NCBI taxonomy): domain Eukaryota; kingdom Viridiplantae; phylum Streptophyta; class Magnoliopsida; order Sapindales; family Rutaceae; genus Zanthoxylum; species Zanthoxylum bungeanum. Next base: position 37,928 of record SKCR01048286.1, on the reverse strand, counting down.
GGGTGGCGACTCCTTTATTCTCTGATTAGTCCCCCATGGGCTAATTGTACTATCTATGAGCTGCAAACTCAACAATGTCATGGTCGCCGACGTCATAGGCATAACGGGAAATCTTGCTTCACTCTTACAGGGACCTTGGCTAAACATTAATATTTATATTAGGGTTAGGGTTAATTTTGCATAAGAACAAATTAACCTAAACTCCAGATATGAATATAAGATGTTACTCTTGAAAAAGAACCTTGGCCACTTTCTCATTTTTCATTGAGATTGAAAAAGATAGAATTAAGAGAAAACATTGAGGAAAATTTTCTCAATGAAATTTTACACAAGTGAGTTAAATCGAGCCCACTTTCACGAATTTTTATTGGTGAGTCATAACACGGAAAATCGAATGATAGACCCAATTTATCACTAGAACTTACGGCAACAAAGGATGAAGAATCATTCTTGTTATTTTGAAGCAAAGTGACGCACTCCCAATAACAAATCAACAAGCAACTCACGCATCATCATCACCATGTAAATTGTTAAAGTCATGTGTCATCACAAGCTAAATTTTATTTAGCAAATAACACACTTCACATGACAAGTCATGCACCATCAATCAATTGGACGTGAGCAATCAAATGGCCACGTAGAAGACCAAAATGGAGGCAAAGTGTTGTGACGAACATGTGTGCTTTATACATTGATGATCAAAAGCTATTAAGTCAAAAAGCAGTAAACATGGATAATCACGCTAGAGCAAAGTGGGACTTATGCTGCATAGGTTTTGGAAGTCAAACAGTCACAGCCGAATGCAATTTTCAAGACATTGCTACTTTTGTTTGGTGGTGCGCGTGGATGGCTTTGATTTTCAATTCAGTTTCGGCAGTAACAATAAAAGATAGATGGAAAAAAATTTCAAGGTTGATCTGGGGTCAAAAGTGTTTCCGTTGTGCGAGGAGCCATTCTCGTGAAGAGTTTGCGAGATTGATTCCTACATGAACCTACATCCAAAGTAAAATTGGTGTGGGAGGGGAGGGAGGGGGGGTCAGATATTTTGAAAGACCTGGTGAGTGAACATTAACAAAGAAAACAATATGAATCATTTTGATGTATGTGAAAAGTGTAATACAAGATAAATTTTCTTTAAACTTGAAAACACACTAATCTGAAATATATATGTAAAAAAAGATACATATAGAAAATCTGCTATCATGAAAAGTCTCATCAGTTTCGTGCTCTAGGGGCGTAAAACCTACCTAGCGGGACCCAACACCGCGTAGGTAGGGGAGCATGAACATGAACATGCGAGAACCTATGAAGGTGATCAATGCCCCATGAGGCAACATGAGTGAAATCAGGACGCTAAACATGAGGGAACGACTTGATACTGGCAATTTGAAAACATATATCTAATACTCATAACATGCTAAACTAGTATAAATAATCATGTAAAGCATATAAGTTAGCTTAAAATTTGTAAGATGTCTTAAAACATATTTATTACTGAGCATGTGGCTAAGCTGAGAATTCATAACATCATGATTTTATCAATTTGAAGCGTATCTAAAAATATGTATAACTTTCATAATCTAAATTTGTTCATAGTAAAAAACTAAAAGCTCAAAAATAATAAAACATGTATTGTACCGAAAGCATAAAATTATGGCCTAAAACATGAGACATAAATCTTGAAGGCATATTCTTACATCTATCAAAATTTTCAACTGAAAGTAAATAAATATATAATATTCTGATATATAAAAGAAAAATTAGCATTCACTCACGGTACTAGCGGGAATTCCTACTCATGAGCTGACAATGGAACTGACTGGGACTTCCTACGTGGAACTGGTAGGATCTATAAATATGTAACCGAAATATGGTTAAAACACTAAAATATTTATGATACTAAACGTGTTTGTGTAATGATGTGAGTATCTATACTGATAAAGAAACCTTAGAACACTATCTGACATCTTAGGGCGGGATTTGGAATGAGCTGAGATTGATCTTGGAATTGGCTTTACGTCGTAATGCATGATGGTGCGTGTCGCGACCTCCATCCTGAAGTTTCACGCATCACGACGCGACCTATTTAGAGTCGCAATGCCCATTAGGCAAAAATCATGTCAGAGAGTTCTTAATGGAGTCGCGTCGCGACGTTAGCCTGAATCCAGGGCTGTGCAACAACACCTCATAGCCAACTCCCTATGCAAAATCAACACCACATCAAGCCTACACCACACGTACTTCATTTGGATAAACCTATCCACCAACAATCTTGAATAATAAATTAAATCCAACACATATAAACATAATACATCATTTAATCATCCTACCATGCTTAACTCTTAATCATCCATCAATCTTAACAAAATATCCATGAAACCAATTCTTACTTATAGCCATACTCAAACATAAAAATTCCCCACCTATAACAACCCTAAGTTCGGCCATGGTGACCCACCTTCAAGGTTTTGAGTTCTCATCAATTCAATGCACTATCCATGATTTAAAACCACTAAATGCATCCATAGTCATCCTATCATGCTCCATCATGCCAAAAGAGTTCATGAAAGCCTAAAATTCTCCTTAAATTCGAAATTTCAAGTGAATAGTGCATGATGGATTTCAAAATAAAGAGGGGAAAGAGTGAAAGAAGCTTACTTGTCTTGTGTATAGCTTGAGGAAGCCACAAATTTCACCATATACTAACATTGACTTGGTTCTTATGCAAATTTGGAAAAATGTACAACATGAAAATTGTAGATCTTTGTCTAAGTTTTCTAAAGATATAAAGATCACCAAAATTGGATATTGGGAGGCCAAGGTATGACCAAAATACTAAAGATCATCTAATACAAGATAAAAAATAGTTGCGTACCAGAACTGTAAATAATTTTTCAAATGTCCAAACAAAATTTTCACGAGTGTAATCGTACTCTTAAGTGATTTTATATTACATATTACGTGACAAATGACAAAATAAACATTAAAATTTACGCTGTAATTATCGAGGTGTTACATAGAAGTGGCTAAACCAAAGTTGAAATCTGAGGTTGTGGTGCTTATTACTAGAGATGTACAGTGTTTCAAGTGTAATGGAAAAGGTCCCCTTATATCACAGTGCCCTAACAAATATATTTTGATCACTAGGTAGGATGGCGAGTTAGATTCCACAGATAGGGAGCCAGAAGATGAGAAACCAACTTTGGAGGTTGCGAGAGATAGAGGTGATATGTATCCACCTAGAGTTGTGACATCATGTCAAGGAAGGTGTTGATCATCCAAGAGGTTAGAGAAGAGGATAAGGATCAACAGCTTAATATCTTTCACACTCGATGTGTGGTGAATGACAATGTTTGATTTATTGTTATTGATAGAGGGAATTACGCTAACCTTGTAAGTATATACATGATTGAGAAGTTGGTGTTGCCTACGATTAAGCATCAAAATCCTTACACCTTACAGTGGATGAATGATTGCAGGATGGTCAAGGTGAAAAAGTAGGTGTTGGTGAGCTTTAGCATTGAGGGTTATGAAGATGAAGTTCTGTGTGATGTGGTGCCAAAACAAGCTTGTCATATGTTATTGGGTAGACATTGGCAGTACGATAAATGGGCTTTGTATGATGGTTTTCAAAATAGGTATTTCTTCAACCTCAAGGGAAAGCCTTTCACTTTGATTCCCTCGAGTATAGTTGAGGTGCATGAGGAGCAGAGGGGAATAAGGAAAAAAAAGGGAAAAGACAAGTATATATGATGGGCCTAAAAGTGAAGGGGAGGCTGTGAGCCTGTGAGTGGTGACGATAAAAAAGAAGTTGAAGAGGCTGTGTGTGTTGGGAAGGAAAGAAGTGAAGATGTGAGTATTTGTGGGAAAGAAAAAATGGGTGTATAGAAGGACAAAAAAAAAAGGTTAGGAAGGGAAGACTTTATTCTAACACTTTTTGTTTGATTTATGTGCCTATTTTGTAGGAACATTAGTCTCGCATTGTCACTCCTAGAGACATTAAAGATTTGAGGACGAAACTGTATATATAAGAGGGAATGACACGATTTATGGATCCAATCCACCTCCAGTTCCTAAAAAGATGTCCAAGAAGAAATTCAAGCCTAATGATATCAAGCCAAGTGCGAGTAAAAGTGGATTCAAGTGTATCACGCCTAATAATAGCATGAAGAAATCCAAGAATTATAAGAAGAGACCTCAAGGCTAAGAGAGTTTGTTGTTGGCTAAATATGACCTTAATTTTATTAGTTTGTTATTTATTTCAAACATTATCTTATTGGTTTGTAATTCCTAATTAGGTCTTAGCTTCCTAATTTGGTTTCATGGTTCATTGTCTTGCAAGGAAAGTTACATGTGTCCTAATTAGGGAGGATAGTTAGGTTAATTATTCAATTACAAAGTTGAATTAGTTTACTAATTTGGAACATTAACGTGAGTGGTTAGGGGCGTGAGTTAGTGGTCATTCACGTGAAATAAGAGTTAGTTCTTTAGAAGTTGTCGTTGACGTAAAATAGGGTTTTCGGCTTCATTTTGATCTTTTAATTATATTAAAATTAAGGTTCACATGTACTATTTAAACATACTTTTGAGCAATAAAATAAGGACATTTGTGCCATAAAAAACCAAAAACCAACGTGAGTTTTCCTTGGTGTTGCCGTGAGTGTCACCAAACCAAGAAGATATATTTTTGGCAACATTGTGGCGTGTCTTGCCATTCAAGAGTATTCAAAGAACCATCGAGGGTTTCCAAGCGCATAGATTCTTGAAGGTTTTAGATGTGTTGGAACTTGGAAGAAGCTTTGTTCCTACAAACCTAAAATTTCGATTCTTGGGGTTTCATTTTCGCGTTAAATCACATCATAATGTCATTGTAAATTCTGTTGAGGATGATTCACTACATTAATACATTTGGAACCAATCACGCGAAAGGAAGTACTAATAACGGCAAAAACTATTCATAATTTTCTGTTGCAATTCAAGAAAATGATACCTGAGTTTTAAATGCAATGACAAAAGTTGAAGATAAAATCCACCTAAATTTAAATTTTAAGAAAAAAAATAACAATAGATTCATATTTTACTAAATTATCCTAATTATGTTTGTAATTTTAGAGAATTATTAATTTATAATATTGACGAGACTATAAATTTATATAAGGATCTTTCTAAAAATTAGTATCTTATTAATTTATCAAATTTATTAATTTTATAAATTAGCCCAAATTGAAATAGGAAAAAAAAATATTTTAGAAAGATTATTAACTTATCGAGTATTAATTTATGGAGATTGAACTGTTGACAATAATTAATGTGATAAAAAAGAGATGAGATTAAACAGGGGTGATTTACCATATGTGGATCTGACCCGGCCCGACCCGGCCCATATACACAACCCTACAAGAAGAGCCATACGTATATTTTTTTTCACACAGAGACATTCTCGTTCTCTTCTTCTCCTCTTTGCGTTACTCAGACACCAAAAGAAAGAAGCTCCAATTTTATGCAACTCGTCTCTTCTCGATCTTCTTCTATTCGATTCCTTTCTTTGTTTCGCCGCCATCGCTTAAAGTTAGCGCTCTCTCTCTCTATGTTTGTGCTATTTGCATATGTAAAAATGATTTCATGTAATAGTTAAAATGTGTATATTAAGGCTTAAAGAGAAGAACATTTGGGGTTTTTTTTTACCTGATCAGGATTTTTTTGGTTTACTACAATTTAATTGGAAAATTTCGTACTTAGCATGTGTTGATTATTCTGTGTTAGCGAACTGATTCTTTGGTTATGGATTTGGAATCAGGTTGTAGAGACTTCAAGACTTTTTAGATTAAGCTATAAAATTATTTGAAACAAAATCATAGATTTCGATGGGTCGGAAGAAGGCAGCAGCAAGAGACGAAGAGACTTTGCCTGCGGCGGCTCTGGGCGGTGGTAAAGCGAGGAAGAAGGCTGTTCTTATTGATGATGATGAGTATTCTATTGGTACTGAACTTACTGAGGAGCCGCAAGAAGAGAAGGCTGTGAATAATAATAATAATAATAAGAAAGGGAAAAAAGGGAACCAGAAGAATTTGCAGTCTGAAGATGATGATTCTAAGGAGGATGAAGGGGAGGAGAATGATGAGGAGATTTTGTTTACTGGGAAGAAGAAGTCGAAAGGGAAAAAGAGTGGGGGTAATAATGTATTTTCTAAGTCGGCTTTTGAGTTACTTGATGGAGCAGATAAGGAGGAGGAGGAGGAGGATGATGATGGTTCAGGGGATAAAGATAGGGAAGAAGAGGATGTTCCTGTCGTGAGCAAAGGTAAACCAAAGGGAAGTTCAAAGAAGGGTGGGAATAAGAGTGGCAGTTTGTTTTCAGCATCAGCTTTTGGCGCAATTGATGGTGGTAGTGAAAGTGAGTTGATTGATAATGAGATTGATGACATGGTGGAGAATAAGTCAAAGAAGGGTGGCAAGAAGAAGAGCGGTAAGAGTGGATTTTCAGCCGCTGCTTTCGATCTGCTTGGTGATGAAAGTGAGGAAGATAATGAGAAGAAAGGTGAGGATGTGCAGGAGGACAAAGATGAAGAAGATGAACCTATTATTTTCACAGACAAGAAAAAGAAGTCAAAGAAGGGTGGCAAGAAGAAGGGTTCTACTTTTGATCTGCTTGACTATGGAGATGAGGATGAGGATGAGAATGAGAAGAAAGATGAGGATGTGAAGGAAGACAACGACGAAGAAGATGAACGTATTACTTTCACTGATAAGAAAAAGAAGTCAAAGAAGGGTGCCAAGAAGAAGAGTTCTGCTTTTGATCTGATTGACAATGAAGATGAGGGTGAGAATGAGAAGAAAGACCAGGATGTGAAGGAAGACAAAGATGAAGAAGATGAACCTATTACTTTCACGGACAAGAAAAAGAAGACAAAGTCTTCAAAGAAGACTGGTAAAGTATTGCTTGATGAGGAAAATGTTGTTGAAGATGCTTTTGTAGTAACTGATGTTTCAGGTGAAGTTGACAAAGTGCAACAAAATGTGGAAAGTAGTAATGTTGAATCCAATGCTTCTAAAGCTAGTAAAAGAGAAGTAGTGGCAGAAATTTCAAAGAATAAGAAGAAGAAGGAGAAGTCTAAGAGTGGAAGGACAGTTCAGGAAGAGGATGATTTGGATAAACTTCTGGCAGAGCTTGGTGGAGCTTCTACTCCACAAGAGAAAGTTCAGGTGCAGCCTCCTGAACCGGTTGCACCACCAGATGCGGCTGATGAGAAGGAGGGAGTGAAGAAGAAAAAGAGGAGTCTGCTGCAGCAAAGAAGAAGAAAAAGAAGAAGGAGAAGGAAAAGGAGAAGAAGGCAGCGGCAGCTGCAGTAGCAGAAGATAAACAGGAGGGGAAAACTGAAACTGAAGTAGAAAGCAAAAAGAATGATGGGAAGAGCAAGGGACCAGAGAAGAAAATGTCGAAGCAAGTTAGGGAGATGCAGGAAGCACTTGCTAGACGAAAAGAAGCTGAAGAGAGAAAGAAAAGGGAAGAGGAGGAAAGGTTAAGGAAGGAAGAAGAGGAGCGAAAGAGGCAAGAAGAACTTGAGAGGCAAGCAGAAGAAGCTAAGCGTAGGAAGAAGGAAAAAGAAAAGGAGAAGCTTTTGAAGAAGAAACGGGAAGGCAAGCTTTTAACTGGCAGGCAGAAGGAAGAAGCACGTCGGTTGGAGGCTTTGAGGAACCAGTTTCTGGCTAACGGTATTTCCCTTCCCACTGGTGACAAGGAAACTGCACCAAAACGACCCAAATATCAGACAAAAAAGAAATCATCTCACCATCAAGCGAATGGTGCTGAACCTGTTAAGGAGGAGAGCATAGAACCAAAAGATAAAGATAAAGAGAAGCAAGAAATTATGTTGGAGATGGATGTTATGGAAATAGAAAAAGTTGAAGATGGGGAATCATCGACTGTGGAAGAGAAACCAGATATTGCTGATGCTCCGAAGGAGAATGGAGTGGAAGAAGAAGAAGATGATGATGATGAGGACTGGGATGCAAAGAGCTGGGATGATGTTAATCTTAATGTCAAAGGGGCATTTGATGACGAAGAGCCTGATTCTGAGCCTGAAAGTCTGGTGAATAAAGAGATGAAGAGTGCTATACCATCTCCACATGATGAAGGTGAGGTTTTATTGTTCTGTATTCCATCAAGTTGCTATTGGTTGTTTCTTTATCCGTATGGTAATATTTTTGTTTTCAGCTGCCAAGTCATCTGTTGCTGTCAAGAAAGCCATTCCTGAGCAGCAGTGAAGAAGTCTCAGGACGCTGCGACCAGGAAGAAAGATGCTGCTGAAAAAGATAAAGCACCAGAACCAGATGCTATGGCTACCCCAAATCAGGCTAAAGAAAACCTTCGTTCTCCAATCTGCTGCATTATGGGCCATGTTGATACTGGTAAAACAAAGCTACTGGATTGTATCCGAGGTACTAATGTACAGGAAGGTGAGGCTGGTGGCATTACACAACAGATTGGTGCAACATATTTCCCTGCTGAGAACATACGTGAGAGAACTAGGGAATTGAAAGCTGATGCGACATTGAAGGTCCCAGGTTTATTGGTTATTGATACTCCTGGTCACGAGTCTTTTACTAATCTAAGGTCACGAGGTTCAGGGCTTTGTGACATCGCTATTTTGGTTGTTGACATTATGCATGGCTTGGAGCCACAAACCATAGAATCATTGAATCTTTTGAAAATGAGGAATACGGAATTCATCGTTGCATTAAACAAGGTAAGAATCAGTTTCTAGGGGAACTGATTTTCCTTTCCCTTTGTAACTTAATATTTACTTTCAATTTTTTTACTGTTTAATTTTCTAGGTGGACAGACTCTATGGGTGGAAAACTTGCCGCAATGCACCTATTGTGAAAGCAATGAAACAACAATCTAAAGATGTGCAAACCGAATTTAACATGAGGCTTGTACAGGTGACATAAGCCATTTCTCTCATTATTAGTTTTAATAGTTTGTCAATTCTGTTTATTTTCTTATTTGTGCTATTGTTTGATTTGGCAGATTATAACTGAGTTTAAGGAGCAAGGAATGAATACGGAATTATACTACAAAAATAAAGAGAGAGGAGAAACTTTTAATATTGTACCCACCAGTGCTATTAGGTGTGATTTGGACTCTGTCTCCAGGCTTTTCAGAACTTCATTTGCATGATTGTTAGCTGCAAAATATTTAATAATTTTTTTGGTTTTTGTCCTAATATATTGAGTTTGTGGTGTTGCAGTGGCGAAGGCATCCCAGATTTGTTGTTATTGCTGGTTCAATGGACTCAGAAAACGATGGTTGAGAAATTGACATTCAGAAATGAAGTGCAGGTTTGATTTCTTGCATTTGGTGCTTGGTTAGTTGAATGATATCCCATTGCAGAGTATGAGGAGTCTTATTGGCTGATTGATCTTTCTTCAGTGTACGGTTTTAGAGGTCAAGGTAATTGAAGGCCATGGGACAACAATTGATGTCGTGTTAGTTAATGGAGTGCTTCATGAAGGAGATCAAATTGTTGTTTGTGGCTTGCAGGCAAGGATCTGAAAAAAAATTTCAAAGAAAATATGGTAAAATGTGTTGTTTTTAGTTTCTCACAAATAAATTTGATAATTTAGGGCCCTATTGTCACCACAATTCGTGCCTTATTGACGCCCCATCCAATGAAGGAACTCCGTGTTAAGGTAAGGATCTCTACTGGGACTCCTACTTTTCGAGTATGGAATGGTATGTTGTTGGTATGCAATTGAAGAAGTAATTTTGTCCCCCTTTTGGTTTTTTTCTACACTCGTTGAAACTGATGTTTACTCTTGCTGAACAGAATTAATGAAAGCTTTACATTCTTGTTTCATTCACTTAAAACCTAGAAATCATTAAACCCATTTGGGAAATCTGTCATTGATTGCCCTGTAGTGTCACTTCTGGTTATGGAGGTTGCAGTGTCATGCCATGTAAACTCAATGTACTGATATCTTCTGATCATGCAAGTTGCAGCACCATGTAAACTCAAGATAGTGATAATAAGTGCCCATTTCGGCATTTCCATTCTTCTGTGTAATATGTTCCAATCTTATTAAAAGAAAAGGTAACGTATTGCAAAATATTATATATTATGATGCTGAATGTCAGTTGCTAGGTAGTCCACTAGTCTTTGAGGCAGCATCTGTTTTGTTTGTATTTCTGTATAGCAAATTTTTGTAATTGATATGCTGGTTGTTTTATATAGCACAAAGTGGGGATTAAGTGGGTATGGTTGTGAAATATATGTATTCTCAACTTTAATGATGCTATTGCTGCTGAATTTCAGGGGACTTACCTGCACCATAAACAAATCAAGGCTGCACAGGGTATTAAGATCACTGCTCAGGTGATATAACTTGCCCAACATAGCTGGCCAATTTATTTATTTATTTATTTTTTGTGTGTATTAGCAGTTCCATAGATTAGTGAGTTTCCTGCTAGATTAATTTTCTGTTTATATTTTACTGCAGGGCCTCGAGCATGCTATTGCTGGCACTGGTCTGTATGTGGTTGGGCCTGATGATGATTTGGAGGATGTCAAGGAAGAAGCAATGGAAGATATGAAATCAGTTATGAGCAGGATCGACAAAAGTGGTGAGGGCGTTTGTGTACAAGCATCTACTTTAGGCTCTTTGGAAGCGTTGCTGGAGTTCTTGAAGTCCGACGCTGTGAAGATTCCTGTCAGTGGTATAAGCATAGGCCCTGTACATAAGAAGGATGTAATGAGGGCCAGTGTAATGCTTGAGAAGAAAAAGGAGTTTGCTGCTATCTTGGCATTTGATGTCAAAGTTACACCAGATGCTAGGGAACTTGCAGATGAACTGGGTGTGAAGGTTTTCACGGCTGATATTATTTACCATTTATTTGATCAATTCACGGCTTATATTAATAATCTCAAGGAGGAGAAGAAGAAGGAAGCTGCTGATGAAGCAGTCTTCCCATGTGTTCTCAAGATTATGCCAAACTGCGTTTTCAATAAGAAAGATCCAATCGTCTTGGGGGTTGATGTTCTTGAAGGCATAGCAAAGGTACTATTGTCTCCAATTCAATTTGTTTACTTACCATCTGGTGGTCAAAATTCAAGATATCATCGTTCATGACTTGATTGGAATGGAGTTTGGTATAAATGATGATAATATCATTGAAGTTCCTCTTAATTTTCCATTATAAACATTAATATGTTTTGCGATGTGTTGACCGTTAAATACAAGGTTACCACTCAGTGAAACCAACGTCCTTTGTATTAAGAATGTACTATTATCCATCCAAGTCATCCATATTAGTAGGTAGTCCTAGTGTGTCTAGATGTAATATTTTCTATACATGCTATGCTAGGAAATAAATCTCCTTGAATAGCCTGGTTTGTGGGGTTGACACCTATGATTTAACTTGAAATACATTTCATTAATTCATGCCTAGGTTATATTATAAGTGTGCTTGCAGTGCATATATATCCAGTATCCTTGACCCTTGAACCACCGAGTTTTTTGTGTCTGCTTTTTGAAGATTTTAACGTATGAATTTTTCTCACCATTTATTTCTGAAGATTTTGACGTACGAATTTTTTCTCACTAATTATAGATTAGCTCATATTCTAGAGAAGTCCATATAGAGAGCCATAAGCAGCCATGAGCATTTTCTTCTAGTGTTCTAAAACAGCTCTAGGCGCTAGTCGGGTGGTGACCCAGCGCTTAGGGCGCTTAGAGTGGGCCTAGGAAATTAGTCGGAAATTGGAGATTTCCATAATTAGTGTTGAGGTTTCGTGTAATTTGGAAAAATAAATCCTAGCGAAATTTTGTTCGAGTGATGGATAAGATTTATAGGGGGTCAATTTGATGAGAAACTAACCAAAATAGAAGAAATTAGTTTTTTTTTTTTTTTTTTTTTTTTTTTGAAATTAGGGTTTATGTTTTAAATTGGGGTTATATGAAATTGATGAGATGAAAAGTTGATTTTATAAATTTAAGGTTAGGGTGTAAAATCTGGCCAGATTAGGGTTTCAATTTCAAATTCTGCATTGGTCATGGTGAAATTTCGTCTGATGAACATTTTGCCTCAACAATTTGGGGCCAGAGGTGGTGACGTGTTTTAGAACACTGATTTCTTCAAAGCACATGAATGCTTATTATATCAAGATACATTTTCCATGCTGAATACCTACTTCAAAGCACATGAATGTATTTCCAGAATATGTCTATAATGCCTACATTACATTTTCCATGCTGAGAATTCATATTCACGACCAACTTAGCTTGATTTTTTTTCCCAAATATATGAATTAGGCCTGGCGCATTCAATTGTTCTCTATTGTTTTTTAATTTTCTCACTTTAATTTACTCTTTATTCTCTATTCTTTATTCTTTCTTTTCTAACCCATATTGCCCGAGTATTTGAATCAATATTAGTTCCATCAAGTCTATGCTCATCTTGACGTTACAAAATTATTTTGTTATGTTATGTTTTTTATCGCCTAGACTTCACTAGACCTGAAGTTTGAGTATAAGTGGATTATGTTGGTGGCTTGGCCGCTTGGTGCTATTTAACTTGATTTTGTAATGAGTATGAACAGCTTTTGTAAATTGATATCTTGAATGATTGACATCCATCTGATACTTTCTGCCTTTTTAATACAGGTCGGAACTCCAATTTGTATTCCTCAACGGGAGTTTATTGATATTGGCCGAATTGCATCTATTGAAAATAATCATAAACCTGTTGATACTGCCAAGAAAGGCCAGAAAGTAGCCATCAAGGTATGAGATCCGACTTGTTACATATTAATTATTATAGAAACTTTTTGATATTTTTAAGGATATACTGCTTCTACTCTCTCTGAAGGTCCTGCTCAAGACTCAAGCTATTTGCCCTACATAGTTATTGCTTTATTCTTTTGGTTTTACGGTGCTTTTTATATTTTTTTCGAGACAACACATATCTCAAATACTTTTTGTTGAATCAGAATATTCTAGTTATCATTCAGGTTTATCTTGGTCTGAGTTGTGTTGTCTTCTAGAGCTTGGCTGTATAACAGAGAAATTAAATTAATACAAACACATCTGGAGAATTAAATGGGTAGGATTAAGATTAATAAATGTAGCCCGTGGAATCTTTAATATTCCAAGAGTGCATTTGCATGATATGTGTACTGATGATAAAAAGGATTATTCTCTTTTTATCGTAATGCTATGTGAATGCTTTTGTGCTCTACTTTGATTTCCTCATATTTTGTGTGTTTTGCAGATTATTGGATCCAATTCTGAGGAGCAGCAAAAAATGTTTGGCAGGCATTTTGATATTGAGGATGAACTTGTGAGCCACATTTCAAGGAAGTCAATTGATGTGCTTAAAGCCAATTATCGGGTAAGTTTTAATAAATGCTACTTTTTAAAAAAAAAAAAAAAAAAACAATTTTCTTTCCAGCTGAAGTCAGACTGGTTGCTCACATGAGACTTAATATGTTTCAGGAAGATCTGACAATGGATGAGTGGAAGTTGGTTATGAAGCTGAAAAACCTTTTCAAGATACTGTAAGAAGTTGAGAAATGGCTGAGAACTGCAGGGAGCGACTCTTGGGTCCGATGTGAAGGGTCCATCGGGGATTCAGGATGAAGGAACTTTTGAACCTGGCAGAATGGTTGGGGCTACAGAGCTGAGATGTTTAAACATGCATTTCATATTTTGTTATAGTTACTTCAATGATGTTACCAGATGTTCTTTCCCCGATTTGCCTGGCAAAGTGAAGAAGTAACAAAGTCAAAGAAAAATACAATGTGATTGTCTGTCATAAACTCACTAGAAACTCGTAGCTACGAGAAATTTCCCTCTACAAATTCTTCTCTCTTTCTATCCCCCACACAATTTCTGGGTTTTTTATTTTTTATTTATTTTTTATTTTGTGAATAATTTGTTGTCATGCCTTCTTGTTTGAGAATAGATTCATAGAATGTAGCTCATATTTAAATATTGTTCTAAAGGAGATGGAAGTGACAATAATTGCTGTAGTGATTGATACTTGGAAGACTGGAAAAATTGACTAAGATACGAGTTCTTGTTTAATGCAGATGTCAACATATTTTAGAATGTATAATTGAAGCTAATTATTAGGGTTGGTTAAAAAGAGTCTCGAATTGAGATTCGATATCTCATAGTTTGGCAGTTATGATTTTGATTTTTTGTTTAAAAAATTTTGAATCTTTTTCTATCATGATCCCCTCCCTAGAGTGGCCTTAACCATTGAAAGGGGTATGTGAACTTCTTCAGTGTGAACATTTTACATGACATACAATTTAAATAGATTTACAAAAAAAAATAATATTCCTCAAAATATAATAATACATCTCTGAAAAATCTAAATAGTTAAAGTTTATAGCAAAAGTCGGCAAAAACATAGAAATGATGTCTTAAATCTCATTTTTAAAAACAAATGTCTGCACCAACCCGAATAGCGACAATGGTAAGGGAATCAAATCCTTGGTACTACTAAATGGTTTAATGACATATAGTCCATTAGTTGAATTCTAAAATTTTAAAACCTATAAGTGAACTAATATTTAATGTTTAAAATAATTAGATCACTTAAGCAAACTTGATTAAATTAGTTTAATTAAGTTAATGATTAGTAGAGACTAATAAGTATTAGTGAATAAAATTTAAGTGTTAAAATTGGTTAGATCACTAATAATCCACTAGTATTAATAAAGATATGTTTTAGCCGAGCATAATAGTGACTGGGAGAGGGGTATACCACAATATATCCCACGATCTCCATTGTTATCCAAAACGTGAGATTCAATAGGCGCCTCGAGACGGCTTTGCTTTCGTCCCCCTACGGATGGTGTCCTTTTTGGGTCAATATCAGGTTTGGATTCCGAAAGGATAGGGACTCTAGATGTATCTGGTGATTTGACCTACCCTACGGCGGCACTTCACTAGTTAAGTCCAAGGGTTCCGAAATAATGGGTCACACTCACAAAGGAATGATTAAGTAGTTAATCAAGCTTCCTTGATAAAAATAACGGTAGTTGATTAATATAAGAATAAGAGTTATTTCAGATATATTAATCAATTGAGAATGTCTCAATCTATCATGCGAATACTTGACCTACCCTACGACGACACTTATTTGTGGGATGATAGATAACCGTGCCATAGTAATTCTTTTAGGTTTCTAATTCATTATACATTGATCATGCATCATGTTTAATTTATGGCTAAATGTTTGACAATTTTAATATGCGACGAATGAATATTGAATGCGCGTTTATTATTTTTCCAGCCATGGCATCTGCAATAATCTCTATTATCAAACAACAAGAAAAATTAACCAGGGATAATTATGTTAAATGGAAAAGTGACATGAATGCTATCTTGGTCTGTGAAGACCTTAAATTTGTCCTAATGGAGGAATGTCCTCCTGAGCCAGCACCTAATGCTGGCAGAGCTGCACGTAATGCCTATATAATTGGATTGAAGCTGATGAGAAAGCCCATAGCTATTTGATAGCATCCATGTCTGAGGTTCTTGCTGCACAGCATGAGCCTATGGCGATAGCATCAATGATTATGTAGTCATCACAGAATATGTTTGGGCAACCTTCAAACCGGCAACAACATGAGGCAATTGCCTCTGTATTGACCGCTAGAATGAAGGAAGGCACATCAGTCCGAGACCATGTGTTAAGGATGATGGCTCATCTTAATATGGCTGAAACCCATGGTGTACGTATTAATGTGCAAAGCCAGGTGACAATGATCATGGAAACCCTTCCGAAGAGTTTCCTGTAGTTTAAGAGCAACTGTTCTATGAACAAGTTGACTTTCACATTGACTGAACTGCTGAATGAGCTCACCAATTACGAGTCCGTTATGAACGATCCTCGTAGGCCCAATGCCGAGGTAAATGTTGCCGAATTTTTTAATCTGCAAAGAAGAAGAAGAAAGGCAATTGGAAGGCAACCGCAAAACCAATGAAAAAGAAGAAAAATAAAAGCTCCAAATGAACCAATGCCAAAGGAAATCACTATTCACGTCACTAAAGATTTAGTTCTAAATTAACTCGTTCGCCCGAATTAAAATCTAATTTTAATTCCGCGTCGAAATCCAATTTCGTATAATATATCGAATATATTATTTTATCGATTAATTCCAAATTAATCGTTATCTCTCTTTAAATGATATTTTATCCTAGATAAAATATCTCCGCAATTAATCCCAGATTAATTTTCTCTCTCATCTAATTAATCCTAGATTAATTAAAGTGCGAGTCATACGTCATCGGTGAATCTTCGGGAAGCGACCCATGAGATCCCCGGATATGTTGGTAGTAAATTCGGTCGTCAGACTATCCGAACACGTAAGTACCTAGTACTACGTTTGTACCGATTTACAAGATAAGGTTGGCTTCTAGCAAAGCGCCATGCCTACCCAATTCTCCAGAAACATGCTTACATGAATAAGCGATCTATATCAGACATAGTATACGTAGTATTGCGTATTTCGATCCAGTATCGGATGATCACATGCAAGGCCTGTGGCTGGTACAGTGTCTGCCCCGTACGAAGCATATATCGGATCACTAGCAACTAGTCTCTTTTTTATCGGATAATCATGACCAGTCATATTATCCCGATGGTTGCAACCCTTAGAGAACCAGTTCTGTATCCGTGCGCGATCATCATCTCCATATGACTGGAGTGATACTTCCGTCTTGACATCACATCCAACACACTACGATTCTCAATATACCCAGCAGAGGCGTACACCTACCCTAGTTAAGACCAAAACCAAGTATATTGATTGTCGCAAGTATAGCGGTGCAAGTCTCAGGTTAAGACCAAATACACCTACCCTAATTTCGGACTTCCATAGACGCATAGTCATACTACCAATGGAATTCCGAGGGGTCTATCCAGAGCGAAGCTGTTTCCCGTACCATCGGTAAAACACAACCTCCTATTACACTTGCATGAGTATCCTATACCCAAATTTATGAGAACTATGCCGTTGTGCCCTCACAACGCGCACAAGTGTAACACTAGCCTTTTACGCATTATCGATGTCCAATCTCGATAATACTCTGACTAGGGATATTTAATGATTTATCCTTCATGGATTGATACTCTCTCATATCTTCTCAATCCAGGAACAAATCATAAGGACCTCCTATCATTTATACATCTTGGTGATCTAATCATAATGATAAGATAGCAATCTCTTTTGTCACATAGTTAATTTGTACAACAACACCATGATCTGTACAAATAGTGACGCTATGGGTCATAATTGTCCAACAATCTCCCACTTGGCCTATAGCCAGTCACTCGAGTGTCTGACACCCAAACTATGTACGGTTGGCTCAAACTGTTGAGAAAAGACTTTCGTCAGCAGATTTGCATGATTATCATCTGATGCGATTTATTCGATCATCACATCGCCACGATGTATGATTCGAACGAATCAGATGAATATCGAAGTATATATCTGGATCGTTGATGATACCATTAATTCTTTAGCCTGTGCTGAAGCCTAGCTCAGCGGCTAGTAGAACTATATCTAATCTAATTAGATTTATTATCGACCCAAATGGCTTATATTGCTGCCTCAGCTGCAGCAATAATCCACTTTAGTTGTTTATTCGGTAATAGTATCTTGCTTGGAAGATTTCCAGCTCACTGTTCCGTTATTCAAACTGTATAGTACCGTTTGCGACTTTTAGTCATTTTATCGGTCTGGAAACTTGCAGTAGTGAACCCAGTCACTTCAAGTTCTAATTCTCCATAGTTTAAGACAGCATCCTTAGTTCTCTAAGAAACTAAATGATGTTCTTAATTTCAATCCAGTGACTATCACTTGGATTGGCCTGTTTGTGACTGCATATGCTCAAAGCGTATGAGACACCAGGGCGCGTAGATTTTTCAATGTACGATTTCTCGGAGAGTTTTCATGAAAGCCAAGCTTTCACTGATTGTATTATGGGAATATCATTTCCAAGAAATGATTTATTATCATTATTTTATAGGACATTTACTGTCTGTGCGCTCCCACTAACCTTCTTATATACACAAGAATCATTTTCGTTTTGAATTAAATCATACACCATTATGATTACATCAAAACGATAATTCCAAGAACTCAATGCTTGCTTCAATCCATACATGGATCGAATAACCTGCAAACCTTGTTTGCTAGTTTTGATACGACAAAACTGACAGGATGTTGTAAACATCCTCCAAAAGGTTTCCTTTTCAGGAAAGCGATTTTCCCGTTCAGCTGTCATATTTCATAAATGAAACATGCAACATCAGCAAGTATTATCCAATGGATTTACCGTGGCAACAGGTAAAAGGTTAATTCGTAATCAACACAATGTTGATAACGATACCTTTCCACTAAAAGCCTAGCTTTATACGTTGGTATGTTGCCTTCCATGTATGTCTTCCTTGAAGACTTATATAGTACCTATAGGCACAATGCCTTATGGTACATCAACTAGTATCTAAACTTGGTTGATATACATGGATCCATTTTGGATTCATGGCACTTTGACATAATAGGGAGTCGATACCTTGTATCACTTCCTCATACGTAGTCAGTTGGTATACCTCAAAAGATTAATATCTTTATAAGGTGAGATCAGAAACCCATACCCCAGGTTGTTTTCTGACTCTCTCCGACATACGCGGTTCTTGTGTATTCGAAGATTATTGGTATAGTTTCATCCTTGATGAACTATTTATGTTCCATTAGGATTCGGTGCCTGGAATAGTATTACTCCGATTTTCATCGAGTTTTACTATCCTCCCACTTACCACTGCATATCAGTATTCCTCTTAGGAAAACCTCATGGTGAGCAACAATTACATTGTTCTATAGTGAGTTGTATAAGTACTATACTTTGGTTTCCCTAGGATAACAAACAACTTTGGCACTTATCCGATTTGGGTTCTTGTTTGGTATCATCCAAACATATGCCTAGCATTCCCAAATTTACAGGAATGTGAAACCTAGTTTCTTTCCTGTTCATATCTAATATGAAATTTGTCAAACAGATTTTTGTGGAACCTTATTCTAAATAAGATCTGCACTGTTTATGTGTATCCGTTGAAGGAAATGGTAGCTAAGAGCGACTCATGATTGACCTTATCATGTCCAACAAAATTCGGTTACTCTGTTCGGACACACCGTCAATTGACGTGTTCCGGGAGGAGTCCTTATTTGAAAGAATACTATACTCTTTCAAGTATTTGAGAAACTTATTGCTTAAGTATTTTCATCATGGTCTAACCGTGACGATTTAATACTTTAGCCGATCTGTTTGTCTATTTCGTGTCGAAACTTTAAAAGTTTCCGATTTATGTTTCAAAAGAAACACATAACCATAACGGGATGCCACATCCGTAAAAGTCATGAAATATTCATATCCACATCTAGCCTAGCTAGACATGGGCCCACTTGCTTCACTATGAACTAGGGCTAACAGATCGGTGGCATTTTCACTTTTACCGAGTAAATAGTATTTTAGGCACTTTGCCTAATAAACTAGATTCGTAGACTTTATTTGATTAGAATCAAATTGTCCTGGTACCCACTATTCAAAAGTGCGGATATACGAGTCTTGTTTAAATTGTGTCCCAGACAACAATGCCACAATATGTTTCATCTGATTAAATCAGTTTGAGCTATTTGTTTGTCATGTTGTACGTTTGAGATTTATTTATATTCAATATAAATTCCTTATTAACATCTAATGTGTTTTCTCAATATCATCTTTATATAATAAAACCCTTTAGTGTTCAAGATATAAAGGTTCACCCGCAGTGGGTTAAACACTGATATAGAGATAATGTTTCTAGTCAAACTAGTTACATATAACAGTTTCCTAATTTAGTATACACCCAAAGGGTAGTTCCTAATTTAGGTATCTCTACGGTTAAAAAAGTGACTTTCGTCCCGTTTCTAACTCGCAGATTAATCTCAACTGAAGTCAGTATCCTGCTCATAGCAGATTCTGAACATCATTACATTTATAGTACACACTAAGTATTTAAAATCCAATTTTAATACTAGTAGTGAACATATTTATGATAAACATATTTGAAGTCAGAGCCTTGCCCCGTCTGTTGGTTTATTCTAAGGTCCCAAGATCAAATCAAGACATGAAATAATGTGTGAACACACAACGGAGGTAGCGGAATACTCACATTGATCGGTTATGTCGATTTGGAGACGATTCAAGCCCAAAAACGCACTGCCTTGTAAGCCTACTGCATGCAGTCCACTGCCTACAAAAACAGAAAATTGAGTGAGAAAACGGAGCTCCTAGCTTCGTCGGATGGATCCCGTCTCATGGTCGAACCTCTCTCCACATTCGCAAGACTTGTAAGTGTGCTAGCACTTGATTTCTCACCATGAGAAACCACTCTTAGCTTCCCTATTGCTCACGTTTTTCTGGTTCAAAACCAGTGAGCATTGTGCCCATTTGGCGTGAGAGAAGAGAGCATTTTGAGAGAGATGAAATGTTTTGTGTTAAGTTAAAATGATTTACCAAAAATCAATTATATTTATGCCATAATATTTATTAAATTAATAATAAAATTATGACACAAAACATGCAATGGCTTAGAGTGTCAAACACTCAATTTCCATGCAATAACATTGAGTGCATTGTACACTATCTACATGCAATGCATTAGAATGACATGTGTCATGTGGGCCCCACACGTTTCCAAATGAAAGTGGGCCCACGTGCACTCACGCGTTCGGGTTCGATATTTCCGAAATACCGAGCTTACGTCGCGACGTTAATTCAATCGAATTTAATAAATAATTGCGCCTGGCGAAATTATTATTTACGTCGCTAACGAATTAATTCTAAATTAACTCGTTTGCCCGAATTAAAATCTAATTTCGTTTAATATATCGAATATATTAATTCATCGATTAATTCCGAATAATCGTTATCTCTCTCTAGACGATATTTTATCCCGGATAAAATATCTCCGTAATTAATCCTAGATTAATTTTCTCTCTCTTCTATTATAATCCCAGATTATTCAAGAGTGCGAGTTGTGCGTCATCGGTGGATTATCGGGAAGCGACCCATGAGATCCCCGGATAATCTGGCAGTAAATACGGTCGTCGGAGTATCCGAATCACGTACGTACCAAGTACTACTTCTACCGATTTACGAGACAAGGTCGACATCTAGCAAAGCACCAAGTCTACCCAATTCTCCGGACATATCCATTTAAGAATATAAGATCTGTATCAAGCGTAGTATACTAATGTATTGTGCATATCGGCCCAGTATCGGATAGTCACGTGTTAGGGCTGGGGCTGGATAAGTGTCTGCCCCGTCCGAAACACATATCGGATGTCTGGTAACTAGTCTCTATAATCGGATATTCATGACCTGGTCATAATATCACGATTGGATGCGCATCACTTAAGAGCACTAATACCGTATCCTGCGTGACATCATCTCCATTATGACTGGAGTGACACTTCCGTCTTGACATCACATCCAATACACTACGATTCTCTGATAAACCCAGAATAGGTGAACACAGAACCAGTTAAGATCCCCCACCACCAAAACCAAAGTTTACCGATTGTCGTAAGTATTAGCGATGCAAGTCTCAGGTTAAGACTATACACACCTACCTTGATTTCGGCCTCCCATAGACACCTAATCATAATACCAATGGGATTCCGAAGGGTCTATCCAGAGCGAAGCTGTTTCCCGTACCATCGGTGAAATACGACCTCCTATCGCACTTGCACAAGTATCCAATACTTATATATATGAGAACTATGCCGTTGTGCCCTCACAAGTATTTAATGATTAATCCTTCGTGGACTGATACTGTCTCATATCATCTCAATCCAGGAACTAATCATAGAGACCTCTCTTCATTTATATATCTAAGGTGATCTAATCACAAAATGACGAGAGTGCAATTTCCTAGTTACATAGTTAATTTGCTACAGCAACACAATGATCTGTGCAAATAGTGACGCTATGGGTCATATTATCCAACAATCTCCCACTTGGCACATAGCCAGTCACTCGAGTGTCCTACACCCGAACTATGTAAGGTTCGCTCAAATTGCTGAGGAAAGGTTTTCGTCAGCGGATTTGTTCGATTATCGTTTGACGCGATTTACACGATCATCACATCGCCATGCAGATGTATGATCCGAACGAATCAGATGATATAGAAGTATATATCTGGATCGTCGATGAGACCTTTAATTCCTTAGCCTGTGCTGACGCCTAGCTCAGCTCCTAACAGAACTATATCTAATCTAATTAGATTTACTTTCGATCCAAATGGCTTCTATTGCTGCCTCAGCTGCAGCAGCAATAATCCGCGTTGTTGTTTATTCGGCAACAGTTATCTTGCTTGGAAGATTTCCAGCTCACTGTCCCTATTCAAACTTTATAGTACCACAGTATTTAACTGTTTGGAAACTTGCAGCAGTGATCCCAGTCACTTCAAGTTCTCCTTCTCCATAGGTTAAGACAGCATCTTTAGTTTCTCCGATACTAACAGATGTTCCGAATCTTTAATCCAATGACTATCACTTGGATTAACCTGATCGTGACTCCATATGCTCGAAGCGTATGAGACACCCTATCAGGTACATTTTAATGTACAATTTCTGAGAGAGTGTTAACAACTCCAAATCTATCCCAGTAGATCTTTATTCCTTGAATAAAGGTTGTTACCCCCAGAATTCTACGGAGAATTTCTATTGAAAGCCTAGCTTTCAACAATAGCTTTATGGGAATTTCACTGTCAGTGCGCTCTCCCACTAACCTCCTTATATACACAAGAATTATTTCGTTTTGAGTCAAATCATAAACCATTTGATATTTCAAACGACAGTTCCAAGATTATTTATTGCATCAATCCAAACATAAATCGAACGAAAACCCGCAAACCTTGTTTGTCGGTTATACAAAATCGTCAGGATGTTGTAAACATCCTCCAAAAGGTTTCCTTTTCAGGAAAGCGATTTTGATCTATAACTGGCACATTTCATAAATGAAATATACAGTTATTTTCAAGCATCTTCAAAATGGATTTACCATGGCAACAGGTAAAAGGTTGAACCGTTATTAACACAATGTTGATAACGATACCTTTCCGTCAAAACCTTAGGTTTGCACGTTGGTATGTTGCCTTCCATGTATGTCTTCCTTGAAGACGTTTATAGTACCATAGGCACAACGCCTTGTGGTACAACAACTAGTATCCAAACATAGTTGTTATACATGGAATCCATTTCGGACTCATGGCACTTTGCCATAACAGGGAGTCGATACCTCGTATCACTTCCTCATAACGTAGTCGGATGGTACACCACATAAGATTGACATCTTAATGAGGTTAGATCAGAAACCCATACCCTAGGTTGTTTCTGACTCTATCCGATCTACGAAGTTCTTGTGTATTGAAGATTAATGGTATAGTTTCATCATAGATGAACTATTTGTGTTCCATTAAGGACTTCGTGCCTTGAACAGTATTACTCCGATTTTTCATCGAGTATCACTATCCTCCCACTGACCACTGCATATCGGTATTCCTCTCAGGAAAACCGCATGGTGAGCAACAATTATATTGTTCTCATGTGGGATTTATAAGTACTATACTTAAGGTTTCCCTTAGGATAACCTATATTGGCACTTATCCAATTTGGGTCCTTAGTTTGGTATCATCCAAACGCTATGCCTGGCATACCCAAATTATCAGGAATGAGAAACCTCGTTTCTTCCCTGTTCATATCCTATATGATATCTGTCAAACAGATTTATATGGAACCTTATTCTAAATAAGTTTTGCACTGTTAATACATATCCTGTTGAAGGAAATAGTAGCTCAGAGCGACTCGTGATAAACCTTATCATGTCCAACAAAATTCGGTTTAGTTTTAGTCAGAACACCGTCTAACTGACGTGTCTCGGGAGGAGTCCTCACATGAAAGAACACCGTACTCTTTCATTTTATATGAAACTTACTGCTTAAGTATTTTCCATTTCGGTCTTACCGTGGCGGAATAACACTATAGCCGATCTGTTTGTTCTTCGTGTCGAAACTCAAAAGTTTCCGATCTGTGTTCTTCAAAAGAAACACATAACCACAACGTGATGCTGCATCCGTTAAGGTCACGAAATATTCATGTTCACATTTAGCCAGCTAGATATGGGCCCACTTACTTCACCATGAATAGGGCTAACAGATCGGTGGCACTTTTACTATTACCAAGTAAATAGTATTTTAGGTATTTAACCTAATAAACTAGATTCGTAGACCTTATTTGAATAGTCAAATCAGTCCTAGTACCCACTCTTCAAAAGTGTGGATATACGAGTCTTCTTTAATTGTGTCCTAGACAACAATGCCACAAATAAGTCTCCATTGATCAAATCAATTTGAGCTATTTATTTGTCATTTTATATGTTTGAGATTTTTTATATTCAAAATATAAATTCTGTTATTTACATCCAATGTATTTATCTCAGTATCATCTTTATATATATTGAAACACTTTAGTGTTCTAGAATATAAAGGTTTTATCCGCAATGGATTAAACACTGATATAGAGATAATGTCTCTAGTAAACTAGTTACATTATAACATTTCCTAATTTAAGTACATACCCAAAGGGTAGTTCCTAAACTTAGGTATCTACGGTCGAAACAGCGACTTTCGTCCCGTTTCCAATTCGCAGAGAAATCTCGGCTTGAAGCCGTATCCAGCTCACAGCGGATTCTGAACGTCAATACATATATTTTATGTACCACACTAAGTATTTTAAAATCCAATTTTAATACTAGTAGTGAACATAACTTTGACAAATATTTTAAAGTTAGAGCCTCGCCCTATCTTCAATTCCTTCATGTCTTCCATATCCAAATGGTAGTCACTTTGGGATATGTCAATTATCCTTTTCAATATTTCACAAACCTTTGGCCAAGCCTTGGGTTTCGGAATATCGAAACGATGTGCACCTTGTGCTACATGCCCAATTGCAAACTTTGACTTTTCTCCACTAGAATAGTCAATTAATATCCAAGAATTATTAATTGCAATTTAATACTTTTAAATCTAAAGATAGATTTATTATAAGTATATTAATTAAGCACTAAAGTCATCATCACATAAATCTTCCAAAGACTTTATGCTCTACTATTTGCTTAATTTGGGCTTAGTCATAATAAGTTATTTTATCAAATAAATTAACCTATTATTAATTCCCAATTGAAAATTAAATCATTTAAAACATTTAATCCAAGGATTATATATTTTAAATATTCAACTTTTTCAATTCTTTCTTGATTTCAATAGTCCAACTAGTAATCAATATTAAGGTCTATTTATTATAATGATTACAATAATCAATTATTTAATCAACTATAATTTAATATGATTATATAATCCCATTATAAAATCAACTATCATTAATTCAATTATATTGATTACTATAATCCAATTACAAAATCAACTATTATTTTATAATTCAATTATATTGATTACTATAATCCATTATAAAATCAACTATCATTTAATTCATTATATGATTATTATAATCCAATTACAAAATCAACTATTATGAATGAGTTTGTATATAGTCCAACTATATATATTTTTAAAACAACATAAAATATTAGTCCGACTAATACTTTTGATTAATATGACGAGTAAAATAAAATGAGCGTGTTTAGCGAGTATTCGAACGAATGTTGCAAATTCAATACTTGCCTCCCACTATTTTTCGTCGAGCCTCTAACCCTCTGTGGAGTACTCGGGAAACCGCGTTTCCTAGTGGGCTAGGATCCTATTAAATAACACACAACCCTGACTTTGGCCAATAAAAGCTGTATGCTATTTAACTAGGTAGATCTCAAATCAATTGGATCTCATCCAATTCCTAGATCCGGTTAGGTGGACATCCAAGTCCGAAACATATATAATGTCAATGTATCCATTACATTTTCCTAACCCTATCCTCCGAATCATCTAGGCCTTGGCTTTGGCCAAAAACAAACCTAATGATTCCAGTTAAGCGGGACCATTGACGAGGAAAGTTTCGTAATCAATGTCATTGGACAAAAAGTGATCTTGACTTTGGCCAATAAAAATCACGATTTGGACAAGACACCGATATGCAACAAAACTCTCATGATTCAAGTACATCCTTGATTGACAAAGGTCTTGACTTTGGTCAAAAACAAACCAATGCCAACTTCGGATCTTGAACAAGAATCATTCAATGGAAGGATATTTGCTTAATATAGATTGAGGGATTTTCGCGTGCAAATTGGCTACCAATTTAATTATCTTGTTAAGGTCTCATCATCATACACCCTTAAACATGCATTCTAAATACATAATAAAGCGAGTATGAAATAAAATAATAATGATATGCGGATGGATACTTAACACATTGATCCTAGATCAAATCTCTCCCTTTCTCACTCAAGCTAGCACTTGTACTACTTCTACCCGTTACACTACACTTCTAAAGAAACCTCATATACATAGAGGGGAATAGGTGAGAAGAGAATACAAAGAGAAAGAAGGTGATAAGGCTGGACACGCAGGTCCAATTTAATAAATCGAATTTATTACAACAATTTCTAAAATTGCCCACCCGACTAATATCCATCCGATATACATTATTCATTCAACACAACCATGTATTCACACACATAAGCATGCTATCAATCAATCTAATCAAATTAATTAATCTGATAATTAAGTGATCATCCAATGTTCAAACAACGATTTGATTTTGTTCGAGTCAAACTTTTTGCGAATAAGTACTCAAAGTACGAATTCATGAATTAAATTAAACTACATAATTAAATCAATTTAACATGTATTTAATACTAATTCACTATTCAATTCCAAATTAAATATTGCACTTTATATTAATAAACCTTTTACGATTTAAATTCCAAATTCAATCGCGTCGGGACTCAAAGTCCGATTAACGTCCAACGTCAATTTAATTTAAGTCTAATGGGCTTCAATAATTTCTTTAGGCATGGGCTTCGGCAACCAAAGCCCAATAGTGGAATCACCCAAAATGCCTTAGAAATCAATTTCGGCCCATTAGGCCCAATTAAACATTAAAGGTTCATTAGTCGCAATTGGGCTTTATGGTTAAGGTTTTGGGCCCAATTGGATCCAATCCACTTGGCCTAAACCAAACTTGATAAATCAAGCCCAAAAGGCCAATTACAACAATTCAAGCCCAAATCCAATTAAGCCTAAATAATTAAATTACACTAATCCAATTACGCAATTAATTACCTAAAGTGCATTACGATGATTAATGACCTAAATCGATATTTCCGAAAACACCAAATTAGTCCAATTAATCATGCTTAATTCATTATTACATGTCAAACACACATAATGAAAAATCAAACCCATAAACATGCTTCAATGCTCTCGGCCAAGGAAGGTTATTTTGTCCGATTTGAATTCAATCCGATTAATTACACAATCGACAACGTATAACTTCCGAATGATTTCATACACATCCAATGTTCATAAAATCAAAATTTACCAAGACAACATTAGGGCATATCCATTCGGCCAAGGTAAGAATTTTGGGATTTTTGTTCAATTCAAAATCAATCCAATTGACTTCAATTAACATCATCCTTATCATTATAACTCATCCAATGAATTAAAATGAAAAAATTCCAAGATCCCAAAATTACATACCATTCGGCCAACATGAAAAAATTGGGGAAAATTATTCCAAATCAATTTCAACAAATTGGTCCAACCAAAATGCAATTAAACATGTTATAAGCATACTCAAACAATCAATTTATTCAAATCATGCTCAACAAACATTTACCCAAATTTTAAGCCCTACATTTTTCATGCTTGCAACATTAGCTCTTGATGCCATTGTTGGTTTATTCTAAGGTCCCAAGATCAAATCAAGACATGAAATAATGTGTGAACACACCAACGGAGGTAGCGGAATACTCACATTGATCGGTTATGTCGATTTGGAGACGATTCAAGCCCAAAAACGCACTGCCTTGTAAGCCTACTGCATGCAGTCCACTGCCTACAAAAACAGAAAATTGAGTGTGAGAAAACGGAGCTCCTAGCTTCGTCGGATGGATCCCGTCTCATGGTCGAACCTCCCTACCACCTTCGCAAGACTTGTAAGTGTGCTAGCACTTGATTTCTCACCATGAGAAACCACTCTTGCTTCCCTAGTCACGTTTTTCTGGTTCAAAACCAGTGAGATTGTGCCCATTTGGGCGTGAGAGAAGAGAGCATTTGAGAGAGATGAAATGTTTTGTGTTAAGTTAAAATGATTTACCAAAAATCAATTTATATTTATGCCATAATATTTATTAAATTAATAATAAAATTTATGACACAAAACATGCAATGGCTTAGAGTGTCAAACACTCAATTTCCATGCAATAACATTGAGTGCATTGTACACTATCTACATGCAATGCATTAGAATGACATGTGTCATGTGGGCCCCACACGTTTCCAAATGAAAGTGGGCCCACGTGCACTCACGCGTTCGGGTTCGATATTTCCAAAAATACCGAGCTTACGTCGCGACGTTAATTCAATCGAATTTAATAAATAATTGCGCCTGGCGAAATATTATTTACGTCGCTAACGAATTAATTCTAAATTAACTCGTTTGCCCGAATTAAAATCTAATTTTAATTCCGCGTCGAAATCTAATTTCGTTTAATATATCGAATATATTAATTCATCGATTAATTCCGAATTAATCGTTATCTCTCTCTAGACGATATTTTATCCCGGATAAAATATCTCCGTAATTAATCCTAGATTAATTTTCTCTCTCTTCTATTATAATCCCAGATTATTCAAGAGTGCGAGTTGTGCGTCATCGGTGGATTATCGGGAAGCGACCCATGAGATCCCC
This sequence comes from Zanthoxylum bungeanum, assembly GCA_019454045.1. Classification (NCBI taxonomy): domain Eukaryota; kingdom Viridiplantae; phylum Streptophyta; class Magnoliopsida; order Sapindales; family Rutaceae; genus Zanthoxylum; species Zanthoxylum bungeanum. Next base: position 8,941 of record SKCR01048286.1, on the reverse strand, counting down.
GGATAATCTGGCAGTAAATACGGTCGTCGGAGTATCCGAATCACGTACGTACCAAGTACTACGTTCTACCGATTTACGAGACAAGGTCGACTCCTAGCAAAGCACCAAGTCTACCCAATTCTCCGGACATATCCATTTAAGAATATTAAGATCTGTATCAAGCGTAGTATACTAATGTATTGTGCATATCGGCCCAGTATCGGATAGTCACGTGCTAGGGCTGGGGCTGGATAAGTGTCTGCCCCGTCCGAAACACATATCGGATGTCTGGTAACTAGTCTCTATAATCGGATATTCATGACCTGGTCATAATATCACGATTGGATGCGCATCACTTAAGAGCACTAATACCGTATCCTGCGTGACATCATCTCCATTATGACTGGAGTGACACTTCCGTCTTGACATCACATCCAATACACTACGATTCTCTGATAAACCCAGAAGAGGTGAACACAGAACCAGTTAAGATCCCCCACCACCAAAACCAAAGTTTACCGATTGTCGTAAGTATTAGCGATGCAAGTCTCAGGTTAAGACTATACACACCTACCTTGATTTCGGCCTCCCATAGACACCTAGTCATAATACCAATGGGATTCCGAAGGGTCTATCCAGAGCGAAGCTGTTTCCCGTACCATCGGTGAAAACACGACCTCCTATCGCACTTGCACAAGTATCCAATACTTATATATATGAGAACTATGCCGTTGTGCCCTCACACACGCCACAAGTGCAATACTAGCCTATTCCGCATTATCGATGTCCAGTCTCGATAATACTACGGCTAGGGATATTTAATGATTAATCCTTCGTGGACTGATACTGTCTCATATCATCTCAATCCAGGAACTAATCATAGGGACCTCTCTTCATTTATATATCTATGGTGATCTAATCACAAAATGACGAGAGTGCAATTTCCTAGTTACATAGTTAATTTGCTACAGCAACACAATGATCTGTGCAAATAGTGACGCTATGGGTCATATTATCCAACACCGTCCTCAATTCTTCATGTCTGCTTGTCTAAACGGCAGGTCACGCTCCGCGATCTCGTTTGCCACAATTTAGGCAAACATTTTGGGATAGTCCTTTATCTTCCCAGAAGATTATAATGATTTTGCCTTTGCCCCTTTTCACACCCCCAGAAGCGTTCGGCCTAGCCTGTCTTCCGGAATGTCGAAGTAAGATGCGCCTTGCGCTACTTGCCTAATTGCAAACTTTGGCTTGATCTCCTTGAGAATAGCCATTAACTCTCCAAGTTTTACTATTGGCAATTTAGTTCTTCAAAATCAAAAATAGATTTATGAGATCCTTCAATTTCTTCATCATACTTTAAGGATCAATCCTTAGTTTTGATTTCGAAATTAAGGAGTCTATTTGGCAAGCATAACGGAATTAAGCACTAAAGTTATCATCACATGAATATTCCAAAATCATGTTCCACTTATTTGCTTAACTCCGGGCTTATGCCTAATATGTTATTTTATCAAATAAAGTAACTTATTAGTTTCCAGGACCATCCTGAAATTTATTCCCAATTTGAAAATTAAACCATTTAAATACATTTTCCTTAGGATTATGTTTTAAATGTCAATCTTTCAATTTCATCTTGATTCTAATAGTCCAACTATTTAATCAACGATTTTGGTACTATTTATATAATGATTATTATAATCCAATTATAAAATCAACTATAAATGAATAGTTTGAATACAGTCCAACTTTTTTATAAAACAACGTTTAAATATTAGTCCAACTAACATTTAATTTATTTGACGAATTATATTTGATTTGAGCGCGTATGGCAAGTAATTAAACGAATATGCAAATTTAATACTTGCCTCCCACTATTTTTCGGCGAGACTCTAACCCTCTGTCGAGTACTCGGGAACCGTGTTTCCTAGTGGGCTAGGATCCCGTTAAATGTCACACAATCTTGACTTTGGCCAACAAATTGTATGATAATTAACTAGGTAGATCTCTAAGATCAATTGGATCCCATCCAATTCTAGATCCAGTAGAGGGACATCCAAGTCCGAAACAAATATCCTATATATGCCAATATATCCAATATATTGCCTAACCTTTTTCCTCTGAATCAACTAAGCATTGGCTTTGGCACAACAAACTTAGTGATCCCAGTTAAGCGGAACCCATTGACCATGGAAAGCTTCGTAATCAATGTCGATAGACAAGAAGTGGTCTTGACTTTGGCCAACAAACCACAACTTGGACAAGACACCGATATGGAACAAAGCTCTCATGATTCAAACACATCCTCGACGGACAAAGGTCTTGACTTTGGCCAACAAACCAATGCCAGTCTTAGATCTTGAGTAAGAATCACTCAATGGAAGGAAAAACGCTTAATATTTTGTGAGGGTTTTTCGCGTGCAAATTGGCAACCAATTATTATCTTTGTTAAGGTCTCATCATCATACACCCTTAAACATGCATTCTAAACACATAATAAGGCACGTATAAAATAAATAATAATGATATGCGGATGGATACTTAACACATTGATCCTAGATCAAATCTCTCCTTTCCTCTCTCCCGCTAGCACAAGATTTACTTCTACCCGTTACATAACACTTCTAAAGAAACCTCATTTACATTGAGTGGAATAGGTGAGAAGCGAATACAAAGAGTAAGGAGGTAATAAGGCTGGACACGCAGGTCCAATTAATAAATTCCAAATTTATTACAACAATTTCTAAAATTGCCCCACCCATCTAATATCCATCTGATATTCATTATTCATGCATCGCAACAATGTATTCACAAAGCATGTTATCAATCAATCTAATCAAATTAATTAATCTGATAATTAATGACCATCCAATATTCAAATAACGATTTGATTTTGCGCGAGTCAAACTCGTTTTGCGAATAAGTACTCAAAGTACGAATTCTTGAATTAAATTAAACTATAAAATTAAATCCAATTCAATTTGCATATAATACTAATTCGCTATTTAATTCCATTAAATATCACACTTTATTAACAAACCTTTACGACTTAAATTCCAAATTTAATCGTTACGGGTCTCAAAGCCCGATTAACATCCAATGTTTATTTAATTAAAGTCCAATGGGCTTTTAATTAATTTCTTAAGGCATGGACTTTTGGTCAACTTGGGTCAAACCCAATAACCAAAGCCCAATCAAGGAATAACCCCATAAGCCTAGAAATCAATTTAGGCTCATTAGGCCCAATTAAATATTAAAGGTCCATTAGTTGCATTTGGACTTTATGGAAACGGTTTTGGGCCCAATTGGATCCAACCAATTTAGTCTAAACCTAACTTGGTACAACCAAGCCCAATAAGCCCATTTACAACATTACAAGCCCAAATCCAATTTAAAGCCCAATTAAATAAACACAAAAATTCTAAATTTCATATTTAATTAAACTAAAGTGCATTACACAATTAATTACCCAAATCAATATTTCCAAAACACAAATTTGTACAATCAATTATGCTTATTTACATCAATTAGTGTCCAACATATTTTGATAAAAAAATCAAACCCAATATCATGCTTCAAATTCTCGGCAAAAAGGGGATTTTATGTCCAATTTTAAATCCAATCCAATTGAATCAAATTCAACATTAAATCAACATTCCCAATTGATTTCCAACTCATCCAATGAATCAAAATCAAAAAATCCAAGACAATTAGGGCATCATGTATTTTCGGCCAAGCCTAACATTTTGGACAAAATTGTTCCAAACCATTTTTCATGAAATTGATCCAATCAATCTTCAATTCAACATGATTTAAGCATACTCAAACATCCAATTTAATTAAATCATGCTCAAATACATTTTACCCAATTTTAAGCCCTAAATCGGTTTCATGCTTTTAACAACGCTCTGATACCATTGTTGGAGTTCTACGGTGAATACAACGAGAAGTTGCGGAATACTTACATCGAGCTGTTGAGCGATGCGATGGACAACACAAAATCTGGTTTATGCCCTCCTGTAAGCTCGGCAGTCCACTGAAATTTGGTGCTCCATTTTCGGCTTTAGTCCTCCTCCAAGCTCCTAGCTTCTCGAATGGTATTCCATGCACACGAGTGGGTTTCTCTATCACCTTCGTGTGATTCCGATAGCGTGCTAGCACTCGGTAATTTTGCCGCAAAAATCACCTTGCTTCTCCTCCATTCTCACGCTCAAACCAGTAAGTTTTGAGAAGAAAATGGCATGTTGGCCGAGAGAGAAGAAGAGGATTTTGGCTCCAATTTCGTGAACCAAAGAGAGAGAAAGGAAAATGTGTATTAGATCATTGATTTCTAAAATCAATTTACCATATACCAATTTTTCTCTTTTCAAAAGTCAAGCATTAAAGCTTGCCAACTAGCACCATCAATCTTGAATAGTGACATGGTGTCAATCATTCAAAGTGAAAGACATCTATCACTTGATTGACGATTGATGTGACTTGCGTGCCGCATTTGAAATGCGAATGTGCTCGCAAACACTCCCGGGCTCGGGTTCGCTAATTCTAAATTAACGAATTTTCCGTTGCGACGCAATTAAATGATTATGCCTAGCGAAATCACTATTCATGTCGCTAACGAATTAATTCTAAATTAACTCGTTCGCCCGAATTAAAATCTAATTTTAATTCCGCATCGAAATCCAATTTCGTATAATATATCGAATATATTATTTTGTCGATTAATTCCAAATTAATCGTTATCTCTCTTTAAATGATATTTTATCCCAGATAAAATATCTCCGCAATTAATCCCAGATTAATTTTCTCTCTCATCTAATTAATCCCAGATTAATTAAAGTGTGAGTCATACGTCATCGGTGAATCTTCGGGAAGTGACCCATGAGATCCCCATATATGTTGGCAGTAAATTCGGTCGTCAGACTATCCGAAAACGTAAGTACCTAGTACTACGTTTGTACCGATTTACAAGACAAGGTTGGTGTAGGCACTGCATTTTTGCATATAAGTCCCTATGATGAGTCTCATTTGGAGACTCTACCTTTTAAGTCACGGAAGTCACGGGAAACGGACGTTGGAAGGGGAAATTCAGAATAGGCATGTCATCAGATTCATTTCACAAGTTCACTGTTTTCGTTCATGCTGCGTTCGTTACTTCGTTCGAACGTCAGACAGATTGTGGGCGTTCGTGTAGCGTTCGAAGAGGCGTTCGAACGGCGTCGATATTTCTGGTTTTGCTGCTAGCCTCACACCTAAGCCCAATTAGCCCACCAAAGCCCATAAAACACATCCAAATTAATAAAACATATATTTAACACATGGGGAGTTAAATAAAATCTAAAAATCACATACCAAATTAAAATAAATATCAAATAAAATCATGCCTAATTAAAATCAATCAAGATTTTTTATACCAAACTAAACAAATATTATGCCTAATCCAAACAAATTAAATATATTAACTTCCTAATTAACCAAATCTTGTCCCCCCCTCAATATTTTGTTTTCCTTGTTTAACACCAAATCATATCTCACCTTTATTGCATGATCTCTCATTCATTCTCCAACATGGACTCACCCTAACCTTTGCCTATAGAAAGAACCCTTCACCATACATCTAAACCTCGAGCATATTGATACAAACCACAAAAATTCTGCAAGGCATTGACACAACCAAACTCACACACACAACCCTCACAAATCAAACACACATCCGAGACACATAAACACCAGCCACCCACTCCAATAAAACACCAAAAAATAGTAATCCCAAACAGCCCCCTTACCTCACCAAAACAGCCCCCAAGTCACGCCCAAACAGCGGCCCAAATCACATCTAAACAGAAGCCCCTTTAACCACAAATACATGAGTCTAAAACACCAATAACAGTGATCAAAATACTGCAGTAAATCAACAGTACGACAACAGCAATATAGCAGCAAAACAGGGAGAACGACTTCTCAAAACAGTGAGACAACGAACGAGAGCAGTGAACCAGTGAACCGGAGGAGTTGTGGAGCGCTAGCCCCTTCCGATGATCGTGTACCGTACGTCCGAGAGTTGATTTAAAAGGTTAGACCTGAGGGCACTCTTTCTATTTACTGCCATTCATTTTTTTTATTGTTTTATTTCGCATGAGAGTCGTTATGGATGCATGTTGTGGTTTTAAATATGAATGAAAATGTGTCGCCTCTTGTGGTATATAGGATGGAAACTCAGACATAAGTTTCATAGCCGATTCCGAATGGACGATAGTATGATCTGTACTCGGGATACAACTCCACGTACCACTCGAGCAAATGACACATGATTCGCTTTGTTTTTACCTTGCTTGTTATCTGAATTTTTCATCTCGCCATTTAATTTTCGTATGATGATTTGTTTGTATTGATGATGTGATACGCATGGGCTTAGTATGTCGGTCTAAAGGTTCTCCATTTGAAGGAAGAAAATGCCAAAAGACTACCTTTAAGCCAACACTTTGCCGCGCCTCTTACATCGTGTCTTTTGCCTTATGTACGTCGGTTGTTTATGAAATTGGTGATAAAGCACATGGGCTTAGAAAGTGCGATTAAAGGTCCTCTATTTTGAGAGGTTAAAATCCTTTATCACGATGTTTTGCCGTGTCAGATAATGTATATTCGATTGGATGGAGATATATTCAATCAGATACACGAAGTCCGATATCGTTGTCTTTACTTTTTTATATATATATGTCTTGTGTTGTTTGCGCATGGGCTTAGTAAGTGCGATTAAAGGTCCTCTATTTTGAGAGGTTAAAGAACCTTTACCACGATGCTTCGCCGCACCCTTTAGTCTGTTATTATTGATTAGGTGTCATCTATTCATCTGTTCACGTATGCGTCATGTTGTTTACTGCATTTTGGGGGTCACTGCTGTAACCCCATTCGAACGCGTTTACGAAAGCCATATGAACGTGAGCATTCTGTTTCCTTTCCGTTCGAACGCGTTTACGAACGCTACTCGAACGCGAACCTTCTGTTTAGCGTTCGAACGTGTTTACTAACGTTACTCGAACGTGCATGCATTGTTCATCAGGTCTGGTACCGTTCGAACGCGTTATCAAACTCCACACGAACGAGAACCTTCTGTTTACCATTCGAACGCGTTTACGAACGCTACACGAATGCGCAACCACTGAACTGAGTCCTTTTCATCAGATTTTGTGCATAATTGTCCCTAGTAGCTATCCCTTCGTATGATGAACCTGATTGCTTTTCTGTATTACGCAAGATTGTGTATGTGTCGTTCATATGTATTCCCCACATGTATGAGTACAATGTGTTTATTAACTTGTATGTTTGCTGTATGTTAATTTATCTTTATGTATGCAAATTGAGACATAGATTACATGCAAATAGGCTGTATGCAAATTCGGATATGTGTTACATGTAAATTTAGATGAACTTGTTGATGTATGCTTGCGAACTTAGGGGTAAATCATCCTTGGAAATACGTTGCTTAGGCTTGGTTAGATTTTTGCGCAAATCATTTTATTATAAATGGCATAAGTAATGGACCATTCCGAACCCAATGGTTTGAGGTCTTCCCTTGCGAGGGGTGAGTGCGGCCTTAAATCTCATTTTCCCGGTTCACACCGGGTGGCGACTCCATCATTCTCCGGTTTAGTCCCCCGCGGGCTACTTCGTACTCCCAACCGGGCCGCGAGCCCGGGCAGCATGCGTCACCCAGTTTCTGTGTCCCACAGTCTGGCGACTCTACTGGGGATAGAGAATCAGCCCCGAAATAATGTCTTGTAATATTATGATTTGTGCTTTAATTAACTGTGTTTACTGTGGGTTAAAAGGGGTTTAATCAAAGGCACTTTTAAGGCTAAGTAATGGTTTGTTGTCTTCCTTCATTCACTACCTTTATATAAGAAAAAGTTGTGAAGGAACCTAGATAATCACTTACTTAGGGCCTATTGTGATGGAGTAATTTGGAGGACCCGTTGTTTATTCCTGTCACCAAGCTATAAGAGCCTAAGAAACTAGGGTACTTACGAGAGCCTCGCTCCACCCTCCCTCTGGGGAATCTACAATGGGAAGTCCATTTGACAGTCAGTCACACACCATAGCTCGTTGGCACGTACCTTAGTGTATAAAAAAGGTGCGCTCACTTGGTCGCTCGAACCCTTGAGTGGGGAGACCTAGTTGTGGGTAATCCTTCGTCAGCGAGAGCCTTTGTCCACACCCCCGTAAACCCGCATGTGAACCGTAGTCGTAGAACTAATAAGAATTATTTACTTGTGCTTGTGTTTGGGAATATGGTCGTTTGGATCCATTCAGACCTTTTGTCATGAGGTATTGGCTTGTTGGGCCATTTAAACTAGGACAAGAACATATCTTATGATGATTGGACCAAAAGCTTCTAAAACGCCAATGGGCCATTATATGTTTGTTTTTAGGAACATTATCATTTGTATACGGTTGGAATTCTTGCCATGAGATGTGAACTTGTTGGGCCATTTAAAATGGGGCGAGTTTACTCCTATGACAGTTAGCCCAAAAGCTTCTATAATGATGATGGGCCGATTTGTGTGAAAATTTTAATGAGTTTATATATTCCTTGTATCGCACGTATCTCATGCATCTCATGCATACATACATCATGTTAACTCTCTTGTGTCAAAAGAGCCATCATAGATATCCGTTGGGTTAGGGAAAAGAGAAGACTTGTTAAAAGGCCAATAGCAAACAAGAGCGAATCAGAGAATGAATCATCCCGTACGGATCAGTTTAAGAACAGTCTCACCAAGATTACTAAACAGTTACAAGCCTTGACCGCTGCTGTGGCTAATATGGCTGTGCCCCGTGCTGGGGGAAATTCTGAGAATGTGAGGCGCGAGGAGCCTCCGAATGGGTTGGGGGATGATATCCCCGCTTTTGATGACGACATGGCAGAGTATGCAACAGGCGGAGTGATTGGGTCTCAGGCAGAATT